>JABASH010000052.1:0-68470 GCA_019776445.1 Tomocerus maximus
GTATTTGATTCCTTTTTTGTCTTTGCATAAAACATCGACAATGCTCTGTTTTTTGACAGCGATTTTAGGGTCTAGAATGGGGGATAAGAACTCGATATTTACAATGCTTTGATCTCCAGAAAAACCGAGGATATCATTTAAGAAATGCAGCAGAATGTCTTTGTTTTTTTCTGTGCCGAAGATCTTTTTAAAAGCAATATCGTTTTTTGGGTCTAAATATTTGAAAAGCGCCATACTTCATCCTTAAATCCGTTACCAGTTACTTATTGTACAATAAGTTGGCTTTAGCAAGCTATCGATTTTGCTTCATTTCAAGCCTTCATATTGTTTAGAAAACTTGTATTTCCTTCCTCTATTTGAACTATCTATCATTTCCAAAAATCCATTTTCTACCCAAGTAGCACAAACTTGGGAACTAGTTCGTGGTTTAAAACCAAATAATTCACCAATTTGTTGACTGGTAACCGTTTCAAATTCTTGGAATAACTCAAGTACTCTGCGCTGCCGCGGATCAAGTTTATGAATGAGCTTGCTTTGATCAGGCAATCCCTGTATATCAGCCATGCGTTTTAAAACATTTTTAAACGAAACGGCCATCCCCTCTATAAAATACTCCACCCATTTAGCGATATCCGCTTCAGCTCTTCCCTTATAATAGTTATGGGATATACCAATGCTTATCGCTTCATAATAAGCTCCAAGATTGCGCGCATAGTATTCTTCTAATGAATAAAGATCTTTTAAATCATAATCACCTAAATGCAAAATGAGGGTTGTTAGCAGCCTTGCTATCCTTCCGTTTACCATCATAATAAGGGTGAATAGTGGCAAATTGATAACGAGCAATAGCAGCAACAATAGGGCAAGGGATATTTTGCGCTTCCCTAATCCAAAGAACCATACTACGCATGAGGCTAGAGACATCGTTAGCCTCTGGTGGCATATAGACAATAGCCCTTGTTCTACCATCGCGAATTACATTTTGAGAGTCCCGATATGGTGGTGTAGGCCTAACCTTTACCTTACCATCTGCCACGACAAGAGAGTGGAGTGTTTGGATCATCTTTTCTGTTACAAGGTGACCTGCTGCTGCAGATTGTTCCACTTTTTCAAGCGCTGCATAATAAACCTCTAACTTCTTTTTCATCTCGCTCACGTCCTAGAAAATGCCCCTCATGTTTTAAAACAATCTGGATTTGATCTGAGGAAAGAACATTCCCTTCAATCATAGTAGAATCATGGGTTGTATAAAGACGCGCTGTTTCTCGTAAAGAGCTTAACATTTTTGGAGTCAGAGGAAGATGTGAGAACTTTTCCTTTGCGGATTCGACACATATCAGGTTATTTACAATATTAATGGTATAATTGGGTAAAAAATTTTACCGGCATAATAACTGCGTTTTATCGGCATTTATTGAACCTTAACTATGCTGATAAATTGCAGATAAAGCAATTTTTTTAGATAAACCTTTAAATCTCAACCTGTTGCATAAAAAATTCTTGAATAGCATGAAAATAGGCTAATGCAACCTCTTTTAAACGAGAAGAACAAGGATATCCTTGAATTTCTGTATCCAAATGAGCAAGTCTTAATGCTTCTTCTAGATTGTTTTGCACAAGAGACTCTCCATAGCAAAGAGGTCCATGTACAAGTCTTGTCAGAGCTAGATTACGGGCATAAACCCCTTTTTCTACTTCAATACTTGCTGTCTCTAAGTAACAGGCGCCATCTGATAGAGTAACAGTGGGTACTTGAAGATGCTCATTGAATTTTTTTAGAACTATCTTAGAAAATTGTTTAGATAAAGAAAAGTCGGAAGTAACTAATAAACGCAAGAATTCATAACGAGCTTTTTTCTCTTTTAATTCTCCATCACCAAAAGATCCTGGAATAAATACCATATTAAAATTTTTATCTGTAGTAGAAGTATACTTCTCTCTTTCAGAATCATGTGCGTTATAGTGAATAATTACTGTGACATCTGGTTTAAAAGCATTAATTTTTTCTGCGCGAGCATATAAATCCACTCCATTATAAATGCCGCGAAAAAGCTGTGTTAGTGTTTTTTGCGTTAACCATAAATCTGGATGTGTTTGTAGGAATTGAAAGAAATTTTGAGAAAGAGCGCCCTCTGCTTTTTTTGTTCTCGTTAGAAAAACCTCTGCCCCTTCTTTTTCTAACAGTTCTTTTAAATAAAGAGCTGTTAGGAAAGTTAAATCCCCTTCATTAAAAGCAATTAGCCCCTTATGATAAGAAATTTCTACAAATCTTTGTTCTAAATGAGAATATTCACTTCCAAAATGTCCTGGATCAATGGCAATTTTGCAGTTAGCTAAGCTTTTTTTAAGAATTTGCGAAGCATCGGATAAACCTAGCGTTAGCCGGTACTCTTCTTGGTTTTTTTGTTTTTTTTCTAGAGAAGCATATATAATAAAAGCATCATCAGTAAGTAAAAAATAGTTTTGTGCTTCTTTGGTTTTAATTAAGTATTTTAATTTGTTCTTTATTTCTTGCTTGCTAACTTTGCCTTGATAAGAATCAAAATCCTGAAAAGAGAAAGAATACATAAAGCAAGGAAAAAGAAGAGCAGCTAAATGCAGCATAACTTTATTCATGATCATTTCCTTAAATAAGTAATCTCTAGAAATAAAGGCTTTTGATGTCCTAGATAGCAAGAGAAAAGATCTAATAAATCCTTTTCGACTTGTTCAAAAAATTGAGTATTATTTATCTGCTTAAGCAAACCAAGGGCAATTGTAATTTCATTATGTCTATTTAAGCAAATTTTTATTGTTGGGTTTTGTGAAGGAAATGCTCGATGAGCATAGCATTCAACGTAACTGCGCAAAATGGATATATGGACAAAGACATCTGCATTACCTGTTGTAAATCTATAGTAGCGGCCAACTAGAGAAATGATAATCCCTAAGGCCGCTCCAGCAAATAGAGCACTCAAGCTAAAATAGAGAAACACCTCTTTGTAAGTAGCAATTGCATCATACAAAATAGACCTTTTATGTTAGAAACTCTCATCATAGTAATCAGAGTCAGCAGCTGGTTTTGCTTGCTTTACTCTCTCTTGCAAAAGATCTTCTAATTTTTGTTCTTTTTTCAACTTAGGCATAATTAAATTTTTAAAAATAATGTGTACCGATCCTACGTGTAGCCCAGTTAATTTAGTGATATCCTCTAGAATCTTCATATGAATTTCTTCAGCTTTCTCTGGGATAGAGATCCCATAAGAAATATTGAGCTCAACTCGAATATTGACTGAATGTTTTTTTTGATCTTGCTCAACATGGATTCCTTTTACTCCTTCTAAGATCTCTCGACCCAAAAGACTATCAAAGAGATTTCCTTCCAAAGGTTCTATATCTTTAACCTTGGTTAAACAATGCCATACAATTGATTGAAATACTTTGCTCTCTACATCGCGAACAAAGACGGTTTCTGGCAAATCCAATTCTTTACTATCAATATCTTTTAATTGATTATGCATGAGGCCATACCTTAATTTATATTCAAAACTCATTGTAACAAGCTGTAGATTAATCAGCTAATCTTCTTTATTTCAATTAAATTTTTTAATGAATTTGCTATATTTTAGCTAATTCGCTATTCTTCTTAGCTAAAATACCACTAGATGATTATGACCTTACTATTTTATATTGCAATTAGTCTTTTTTGGGGATGGATTACAGCGCGCTTTGCACAAAAAAAGGGGCTAAATCCAAGGAATTGGTATATTGCAGGAGTTCTGTTTTGTGCCTTGGCCTTTATTGTGGTGCTTTTTCAGCGTAAAAAAAACCTTAAAATTCCAGATCCTGTACACAAATCAGAGTTGCTTCCTATTTGTCTACCCCAACAGGAAAATCTCTGGTATTATCTAGATGAAACAGGACAGCAGTTCGGACCCATTAGCTTTCAAGCTCTAACTAGAGCCTGGGAATATAAAAAGATCCAGGAAGAGTCTTATGTATGGAATGAAGATTTAGAAAATTGGAAGAAATTCAAAGAAGTATTACAAGCAACTACGCCTAAATCTTAAGCGTAGTTTTATAAATATTACCAGCTGGCCTTAACCACCCCTGGAATTAATCCAAAATTAGCCATTTCACGGAAACAAAGACGAGACATTTTAAATCTCCTTAAATACCCACGAGCTCTACCTGTAAACTGGCAACGATTACGCAACCGAACAGGTGAGGAATTACGAGGCATTTTATTTAAGGTGATTTTTGCAGCTAAACGCTCTTCATCACTTTTATCCATATCGACTATTATTTTTTTTAATTCTTGACGCTTGTTCCATTTTAAATTAACTAGCTTTTCGCGCCTTTTCTGCTTTGCTATTGAAGATTTTGTTGCCATATCACTCTTATTTCTTACGAGCAGGGCCTTTTTGACGCTGCTTACGGTTAGGATCCATTTTATTAATGACGTAAATGCGTCCGCACCTACGAACAATCTTATCCCCTTTTGAAGGGTCTGCTTTAATCGAGGCTTTTACTTTCATGATTTACCTGAGAGAAAAAAACTAAAATTCTAGTAAACTTATAAGCAATCATTAGATTTGTTGCAAGCGCAATTCTTTGTAAACTTTTTTATTTAAAAAGAATTCTGCTTGAGGAATTTGCACACTCTTATGTATATTGTCATACAAGTTTTGAATCTTCTATGGCACAAGGAATTAAAAAAAAATGAAACGCACATATCAACCTAGTAAAAAGAAAAGAAGAGCTGCATGCGGTTTTCGCAAAAGAATGAAAACCAAGGACGGTCGCAAGATTATTAACAGACGTCGAAGAGCTGGACGTAAGCGCCTTGCCCTGTAACAAGTCTTGGCGATTTCCTAAATCAGCACGGATTTTAAAAAGCTCTCATTTTAGACGTTTAACCAAAAACAATCGTCGTATTTTTGGAGAAATGATTTCCGTGGATTTTCAGCATTCAAAAGGCCTTGATTCCAAATTGGGTATCACTGTCTCTAAAAAGTTTGGAAAAGCTCATGATCGCAATCGTTTTAAACGCGTTGTTAGAGAGGTTTTCCGTGAAATGCGCTCCCATCTACCCATTGGATTAGAAATAAACATCTCCCCTTGCTCTCGCTTGGGTGTTATATCCAAGCAAATCGTATTAATTGACTTAAAGCGCATTGTAGAAAAAATTGTACAAAGCGATAATAATGTCACCATTTCCTCATCTTAACTCAGATCAAAGACAAGCTGTTATTGCTACTGAAGGTAGAGTCCTCATTTTAGCCGGTGCTGGTAGTGGAAAGACAAGTGTATTGGCTTATCGCATTGCCTACCTGCTTCAATTTCTTAAAGTTGAACCTGAAGCTATTTTAGGCTTAACCTTTACCAATAAAGCTGCTCAAGAAATGAGGGAAAGGGTTGCTCGTATTGTGGGTGTAAAACTTGCAAAAAAGCTCACTTTAAGCACCTTCCACAGCTTTTGCATGCAGCTTTTACGTAAAGAAATTCACCATCTGGGATACACCAATAACTTTACCCTTTATACAGAAAAAGAAGTGCGTCGCATTGCTCTGCAAGTAACAAAAAATCTACTTGAACATGAAGGAGAACTTCCCTCTCTAGAAGAAGCTCTACAGAAAATTGCTCAGATTAAAAATAAAGGATTAAATCTAACTGATCTAGAAACTATAACTTGGCATGATCAATTCTGCCAGGATTTATATACGCGCTTAGAATCGTGCCTATGCGCATACAATGCTGTTGACTTTGACTCGCTTTTATCTCTCTCTGTTACCCTTTTTGAAAAATATAAAACGCAAATGCTACCTTATCAAAAAAGATATCGCTACATTATGATTGATGAATACCAGGATACTAATCCCATCCAGTACCGATTAGCTGAATTGCTTTCTGCGTATCATCAGAACTTATGTGTAGTAGGAGATGATGATCAATCGATTTATGGCTGGCGCGGCGCCGAAATTAAAAATATCTTAGGGTTTGAATCAAGAACCACTATCAAATTAGAACAAAATTATCGCTCTACCCCTACTATCTTACAAGCTGCTAATGCGGTGATTGCTCACAACCAAAAACGTCACAATAAACAACTATGGAGCAATGTAAAACAAGGAGATCTGATCCACTTATTCCACGCTCCTACCGAATTAGAAGAAGCACAATCTGTAATCCAAAGAATGATCAAACTCAAAAGAGAGATAAAAATTCCTTGGAAAGAGATGGCGATTCTTTATCGCTCTAACCTATTAGCAAGACCTTTTGAATTAGCCCTTATGCAAGCTGTGTGGCAAAAACAAGATCAATGGATAAGAGGAATTCCCTATCAGGTATTTGGAGGAACAGAATTTTATGAAAGAGCAGAAATTAAAGACCTCCTTGCCTATTTACGCCTGATTGTAAATACTCTTGATCAAGAAGCTCTTTTGCATATTATCAATACACCTCGAAGAGGAATTTCTGATCAAACACTTAAAATACTTACCGATTTTAATCGTAAAAGCGATATTTCTCTCTGGGATCTTTTGGAGCAGATAGCATCTCCTCTCTCCTCTGAGCTCAAACAACACCTCCCTCATAAAGCACTTAATGCCATTTGCTGTTTTACAAACTTAATTAATACTGCTAGAGATCAATTTTCTAAGCTAGCTCTTTCTGAAGCTTTTACCTGGCTTATTGAAACCATCAATTATAAAAAAACCATTGAAGATGAAGCCAAATCTGAAAAAATGCGTGACTTTAGATGGGAAAACGTCATGTATTGTGTAGATATGATGACCATCTATGAAGAAGAAAAACGTCTTAATGAAGAAGAAGTTAGCCTCGCTGATTTCTTATCCACAACCCTTCTCGATCAAGGACAAGAATTCACCCACAGAAAAAAAGCCGACGATGATCACGTTAATCTTATCACATTTCATAGCGCTAAGGGATTAGAATTCACCGCTTGCTTTCTTGTAGGAATAGAGGATCACATTATCCCTCATGAAAAAAGCCTATTTGAAACCGGCCTAGAAGAAGAAAGGAGGTTAATGTATGTAGCCATGACACGCGCTAAAGAATATCTTTGTTTAAGCATGGCGCGCCAAAGAAAAAAAATGGGAAAAGATCTTACGACTAATCCTTCTCGTTTTTTACTTGAAATCCCCAAGCAGTTAGTAAAAATTAGCTCTTGGCAAACTATTTAAGTGTTTCAAAATTTAAAGATATTTTTAGCTAAGAAATGTGAATATCTTAAATTACATGCTCTTTATTATTTTTCATTAAAAAATAAAAGCGTCGACGCAATAACCAACGACGTATTACAAATGGTGGATGAGGATCCAAAAATAGCATACTATATACATATCTAATCCATCCAATAGGCTGAGGCAATCTTTTTATAGCTTGCGAAGTCATGCGGTAAAGACTTTTTTCAACTTCTTTTAAGTCTGCAGGAATTTTTATGGAAGAAGTTGCATATACATCAGCTTTCCATTCACAAGCTAGACTAACAATTCCTTGTATAACCCAAGTTCCCAGAAAAAACCAAATAAATATATTCAGTGTTTGATTCAAGGAAAACATATAAACAGCAGTTTGCTGAATACAATACACTTGCAAGACGAAACAACTTACGTGTGTAGAAAAGCCAAGGTAAGTCATTTCCTCGGACGTGTGAAATCTCATGATGAGCCAACCATTCCCAAGCTTTTAATCCCTTCTCTTCCGGGTGATCGAATGGGCGACCTATTAAGAGATGCAGAGACAAAAATGTAAATGTGATTATTCCAAGAGGAGACAGAACAATATTCAACATAGCTGTCTTGTGTAACAACCACAGAGATTTGTGTTTTAAATTCTGGTAAAAGTCTTTCAAAAAGTACACAAATGCGGTTTTTTTCCTGAAGAACAGATTCAACAATCTCAGGGTTTAAGCAATTTGCTCGCAATCTCTCTTCATATTTTTGTGCTGAATCCAACCATTTTTTAGCTAAAGTAGGTCTTGGATCCCATATCTGAGAAAATTTTACACACATTTTCCTTAAATTCATAATTTTATCCAATAAACGATTTTTTTTAAAATAAATATCAAAGTTAATAACATATTATACAGATAAGGGTTGTTAATTTAAATATGATATTTATAATGAATAGTTTAGTTTGTTTCTCAATTAGATTAGAAAAAGAATGGCTTAAAATAGAGAATTATCGATTTTCCAAATTTTTCAACTGATAAACCTCCTGCAATTGCAGTTTAAATGAATCAGGTGCATGCTCACAGGCTAATAACAAGTATTTTCTAGCTTTTTCTAGCCGATTTTTCTTCCATAGAAATTGTCCTAGTAATAACTCTATCTCCCAGCGATATTGAGGCTCTATGAAAGCTGATTTGTGTAAGTATTCGAGTAAGGGTTCTATGGTTTTATCAAGGGACCTGTCTTTGCGATTTCGATCATGAAATTCTATGGAGGCAAGGCGAGCTCTTGCGCCTAATCGATGTGTTCTATCCTTTTCGTAGTATTTTTTTAAATTTTTTAGAACATAGGGATAATGAGATTTTTGCTAAACAAAAAAAAGCCGATGGCGGTCATGGCGCCAAGGGATTAGAATTCACCGCTTGGCTTTCTCCTAAGAATAGAGGATCTTAAGAATATCTTTGTTTAGCATGGCGTGCCAGAGAAAAAAAATGGGAAAAGATCTTACGACTAATTCTTCTCGTTTTTTACTTGAAATCTCCAAGCAGTTAGCTCTGTACAGAACAATTTTTTAAAACCCCTCTCAAAACATACCTATAGTGCATTTTTTCTTCTTTAGAGGGATCGCGTGTTCTGTTAAAATACTTTTCCGTTCGCAAACATGTTACACAGTGCCTCTTAGCTTAGTTTTCAAAAGTATTATGTCGGAGCCCGATCATATCTGCAGATCGTTCTTTTTACCTGCTCCTAAAAAATTGTTCTGTACAGAAAGCAGTTAAGTAAAAGCTCTTGACAAACTATTTAGTCAAAAATAGTTAGCTACCTAGAATTAACGAGTTCTTTTCTAGAAAAATCCCGTTTTTAATCTCCCTATTCTGAAAAATTTTCAAAAGTGCAGTATGGTTTTTTTGATTTGACAAAAAAAATATTTCGTATTACATTATTCAGATTTTTAACCTACCCACAGTTATGTATGTTGAAAAAACTATTCAGAACTTGCTCGGTAATTCTTCTTTACACAATACTTTTAGGTGCACAAAAAATTGCCATCTCGGAACTAAACCCTATCGTAGAAGAATCTTTGAGAGAATATTCCCACGTAGTTTCTCAGGAAGATTTATATCTTGATGATAATGGAGTCCAGGTAAACATAAATGGAACTTTATATCTTGTGTCTTCTTTAAAAAGAATAGGTAATCAATGGTTAGCAAATCTTGATCCGCGGTATCAATGTCCTTGGGGTCATTCTCTTTGTGGATATTGTCATATGTGTCATAAAACAATTTGCCCTGATTATATACCAAGATGTTCAGACTCAAAGTAAGTTATGCTAACCTGGCCAGAATTTAAACAATGCGAAAGTTCCTACGGTTCGATCGATCCAAAATATTCTGTGACAAGCTTAATGTTCAAATTCCCTTAGCTTTGACGCCGTTGAAATTCACTTATTCTAAATTTAAGCTTCAGAAAAATTTTGAGGCTGTTTAAAAATCCAAAATAGCAGAAGTAGAAGGGAATCTTATGGAAAAAATATTAAAAAAACATAAATTATCATCCAAGTCAAATGGTTCCGTAACCAGTGTTTTGTCAAATTGGATCTTTCTAAAGACATGGATTGGTTGTATTTTAATGGGTTTTTCTTGCTATGCACAATCAATTTGTATTGACTGTCAAGAATATGCAATTTTAGATCAGTTTTTTAAAATGACTTTTTCATTAGAAGAATATGGTTATGTCTTTGAAGGTTGTAAACCCATTTCTGTAAAAAATTTTCCCGCTCTTGATTCTTTTCCAATATCAAAAGATTTTAAATATGAAGAAAAACGATTCAATAATGCAATCCTAGTTCGAAAAGCAATTCCTCTTTGGAATAAATTTTGTAGTCAACAGAAAGATTTTGTCCTTAAAGTTACCGCTTTAAATAATCAAGAATCGTCTTTTTTATCTCCTTTAGAAGTTGCTTTTATCAATGTTCCTAAACTTCAAGAGACTATTGAGAAAAATCATGATTTGTTTCGCTATATTCTTGGGCCTACAAACACCGTTCAAGATATTGTGAATTTAGTTGTTAACTCTAATCAATCTCTCATTAACATTTTGAATCATAATCTTACTTTAGTGGGCATAGTCCTTGGATTCGGATCTTATAATAGCATTGTAGGTGGACGACAAGAGACAATGTATGCTTTATCTATTTCTAAAGATTATCCTCCTTTTTCTCCTCAAAGTTACTTAATACAAGACAGAAGTGAGCACAGTCTAGATTTTCTTACTCCAGAAAGATACGGTGCTTATTATTTAGAATTAGCAGGAGGAGATGATGTTAATTTTAGAGTGGACTTCCCTCGACTCAAAACTTCATCGAGATTTGTTAATTTAATAGATGAAATACGCAATATAGATCAATTAGAGGAGCAAATCTTTCCTACACTTTGGCAAGAGCCTAAGTTCGTTTTCGGCGCTTTTAAGGGAGGACCATCGAATCAACCATTCTTTAAACAGTTAAGCAAAACGCAAAAAAAAATTCGCTCTCTTCTAAGTAATTCTCATTTTCTTGAATACGTATTAGAAAAAATTAATAAAAAATGGCCTATGATTCGATTAAAAAAAACAATGCCCAGTGAGCCCTCTTTAACACCTTTTGAACTATCTTTAAATTCCTGGAATGAAATTCTACATAGTGTTGCCAATCGATTTATAGATAAAGAAAGGAAATCCGCTTTTATTAAAGCATTTAATCATCCAGAAGACACCTATCGAGAATCTCCGGTGATGATGGGTGCTTCAAATGCTGTTTTGGAAGGATTAAAAAAGGCTCGGAGTAATCTTACAAAGGCAAATCTGCAGTTTGACAAATTATCAAAAGATGTAACATTGAAGGAACTTGTCTTTAAGCAGCTCTATTTCAAAACCATTTTTTCAGGAAATGAAAAAAAAATCGAAAGAGAAGATCGGGTGCGAATCGGATTTGTGGTGGAAGATATTGAAGGAAATACTCTTTTTGCTAATCACGACAGTTGGATAAACCTTTCAGAGACTTTTCCCGGATTTGCCCATGGATTACAAGGAATGCATGTACAAGAAAAGCGTATCCTTTTTATTCATCCGACATTAGCTTATGGTGCTTTGACAACACTGCCTCCTTGCTCTGCCCTTATGATCAAGGTGCAATTATTAGATATCGATTCACAAACTTTAGGAACATTGCCTCCATTGAAACCTCTTGATTTAAGTTGGGTGCAGGATTCTTCTTTTTATAAGAACATTGAAAAATCACTTATTCAACAACCCTACTTTACTGGTATTTTTTATCGTGAGATGCTAAGCAAAATGAAACAAGCAAACCCAAACAATTTAAAATTCACATTATTTTTAGAGCAAGATCCTTTGAATGAACCCTTTAAAATCAAATAGCCTTCTTGACTAATTAAATTTTTTGCTCTAAGTCTTCTAACTGATAAACCTCCTGCAATTGCAGTTTAAATGAATCAGGTGCATGCTCATAGGCTAATAACAAGTATTCTCTAGCTTTTTCTAGCCGATTTTTCTTCCATAGAAATTGTCCTAGTAATAACTCTATCTCCCAGCGATATTGAGACTCTATGAAAGCTGATTTGTGTAAGTATTCGAGTAAAGGTTCTATGGTTTTATCAAGGGACCTGTCTTTGCGATTTCGATCATGAAATTCTATGGAGGCAAGGCGAGCTCTTGCACCTAATCGATGCGTTTTATCCTTTTGTAGTATCTTTTTTTTACATTTTAGAACATAGGGATGATGAGATCCTTTTTCCTGTAAAAGCTGAGCGTATTTTTCTAAATGAAAAAAACACCCTTTCTCTTTTTTTACTCCTTGTTGCAAAATTTCTTCTTTAAAACAAGAGGTGGATAAACGAGATGCCTTTTGATAAATTTTTTGCCATTTCTCTTCATCAAAATCGGTATCTATAACGGAACATATAGTTGAAAAATCATTTACTAGAGAACTTATAAGCTCTTTTAAGAGTTTATGATCAAGGGGTATAAAATTTAATCTTGCAAATTCCTTCCCTTTAGGATCTAACAATAAAATCACAGGACATTCTTGTACCTGATATTTATTGCGTATTTCTTTTCTTTGTTTTAAAAAGGCTTGCCACAAAACCATTTCTTGGGAAATCTCTTTAATAAATTCAGGTTTTTGAAGAAGCTCTGCTTTTAGTTGATCTGACCAACAACAACCTTCTTCAACAAGAAAAACAGCAAGAATAGGCAGATTGCGTTCAGAGGAAAGAGTTAAAACTGTATTTTCTTCAAATACCCAATCTGCAAAGACTAAACTAGTAAAAGCAAAAAACAAACATCCCATCTGAAACATAATTACAAAAAAAACAAAATAAATTACTATTAAATCTAAAAATGACCACTGGTTTTTCTATAAGAAATGTCTGTATTTCCTACTACTATTATTTTGCGACATCGTAAAGAAAATTTAAAAAAATGCAGCCTACGCGGTATAGAAACAAGAGAAGATTGCAAGTTTTTTACATACCCTGCTCAGAGCTTACCTGATTTATCCTGCTATGTTTTACTCACTCTAGACGCTCCTTGCCTTTCTCTGAAAGATGCCAATTACGGTTTGTTTTTAATAGATGCAACTTGGAGATACGCACAAACCATTTTTAAAAATCTCCCACAGCCGCATCGTTTTATCTCACGTAGCCTTCCTTCCCATTTTCAAACGGCTTACCCACGCAAACAAGAGGATTGCTTTGATCCTCAAAGAGGATTAGCGTCTATTGAAGCTTTATTTTTGGCTTATTATATATTGGGAAGAGATCCTAAAGGGATCCTTGATTTCTATTATTGGAAAAATTTGTTTATAGAAAAAAATCAAGTGCATGGCCTAAGTATTTAACAACCAAGGCAATCTTGACTTTTTAAACCGCTTTGAATTAAAGTGTTTTTCAATGCAAATTTATTTATTTTAGGGCTTTAGTGTCTCAACGCATTTATTCTTTTGAAGAACATCAGCTCTGCATGAAAAAAGTTGACTCCGATGCGCTGTATGTTATGCAAAAACTTCGCAATGCAGGTTATATAGCCTATTTAGTCGGAGGAAGTGTTCGTGATCTACTGCTACATAAAAACCCTAAAGATTTCGATATCTGCACATCTGCACAACCAGAAGAAATAAAAAAAATATTTAAAAACTGCATCTTAGTGGGAAGACGGTTCCGTCTTGCTCATATTCGATTTGGGAAAAAAGTATTAGAGGTTTCCACTTTTCGCTCTGGAGACAATGAGCTCGATGAATTAATCGTACGCGATAATAAATGGGGAACGGCAAAAGAAGATGCTTTAAGACGTGATTTTACCATTAATGCATTGTTTTATGACTCAGACTCTCAGTCGATTATTGATTACATTGGAGGTTTTGAAGATATCAAAAAGCAAGTTTTGCGCACTATTGGGCAACCTTTTATTCGTTTTCGTCAAGATCCTGTTCGCATGCTAAGAATGCTTAAATTTCAAGCAAGATTTGGCTTTACCATTGATGATCCCTCGCATATTGCTCTACTTGAATGTCGTCAGGAAATTATGAAGAGCTCTCCTGCACGTATATTAGAAGAATTATTGCGTATGTTGGAGTCTAAAGCCTCGGAGCCTTTTTTTCGCCTTCTTGCGGAACATGGGTTTATGCATTTATTAATGCCTTCTCTAGGAGATTTTTTAGATTCTAAAGATGCAGAAGAGGTTTTCTCTTTTCTAAAAGAAATCGATAACTACTTCATGGAATCTGATTATGTAAACCTATCACGTGCTGTTTTATTAGCTGCTTTGGTGTTTCCTATCCTGGAAAAAAAGATCTATACACGTTATATGAATCGAGATATCATCTTGCATTTAGGGCAAATAAGCGAAGAAGTACATGAGCTACTTGATGAGATGTTTCGTCCCTTTATCAATCTTTCCCGTAGGTTACGTACAAGCTTGCAGTCAATTTTGGTTTCGCAATATCGCATTACTCCTTTTGGTTCTAAAAAGCCAAGGCGCATTCGCATTCCTCAAGATCCAGACTTTATGCAAGCTATGCAATTTTTTGAGGTCCGTTGCACATTGGAACCAGCTCTTAAAGTTGTATGGGAACAATGGAACCACGCTCTTACAAACCCTGAATCTAATAAGCGACGACGACGTAAAAAGAAAATAAAAACAGATGAAGCCTCTTCCTCCTCAACAACTTAATCTAGCTTCTAACATTCAGCTAGAATATTTAGGACCATCTGTTGATTTAGGTCCTCTTCCTGCTGTATTTTATTTTGCTCTATCTGCTAAAGATTCTCTAGCTTTAGACCCCTTTAACCAACCAGTCATGTATCTTTCCTCATTTCCTTTAAGGATTTTTTCGATAACTCTGCCCTATCATGAAGAAAGAAAACCTGCTACAAAAGGACTTATGGAGTGGGCAACAGCTATGCAAAAAGGTGAAGATCTACTAGGAAGCTATCTGAAAAAAATCCAAAATGCGATCGCTCTTCTGCTAAGTCAAAAACTCATTCTACCAAATAAGATTGCAACAATGGGATTATCTAGAGGAGCTTTAGTTGCTGCACATGTAGCAGCAAAAAACCCTGAAATCCCCTATTGGCTGGGATTTGCTCCTTTAACCAAATTATCTTATCTTCCAGGTTTTTCAGATTTGGTTAGCTGGGACCTTATACATATAATTGACCTGCTATCTGATAAAAAAATCCGCTGTTACATTGGAAATAGAGATGTTAGGGTAGGAACGCGTAATTGTTTTGATTTGATAGAAGCCCTTACTGAAATAGCTTACCAGAAAAGATGCCTTTCTCCTCCCATCGAATTGAGAATTTTAACTTCGATTGGACATCATGGTCACGGCACAGCAAAAGAAACATTCCATCATGGGGCAGAATGGATAGCTAAGCAACTTAAGGTCTTTTAATGTCTTGTGATCTTTTTATATTTTGTGGAGAACCAAGCGGCGATTTACATGCAGAATCTCTTTTAGCTGAACTCAAAATAAAAAAACCCACTCTTAACATATTTGGTGTTACTGGACCACGCATGCGACATCAAGGAATAAACTCCATTTTTGCTATGGAAGAGTTACAAGTTATGGGGTTTATTGATGTATTTTGTGAACTTCCTAAGCTGATACGTATTTTTTATAAAGTAGCAAATGCTATTTTAGAACTACAACCAAAAATGGTATTTACTATTGATTACCCAGGTTTTAGCCTGCGATTACATCGACACTTAAAAAGAAGAGGTTTTAAAGGACAAATTGTGCATTTTATTTGTCCTTCAGTATGGGCATGGGGGAAATATCGGGTTGCTTTTATGGAAAAGCACTTAGATCATTTATTTACTATATTGCCCTTTGAATCGCAAATTTTTCGAAAGCTCCCTACGCAATATGTTGGTCATCCACTTAGCTTTCGTATTCGATCTTATAACTATCAAGATCTTGATTTGCCAAAGGATAAGCAAATTATTGCGCTTTTCCCTGGAAGTAGATCTAAAGAGATCGAGCGTAATTTACCTCTTTACCTTGATACTTGCAGCCATCTATGCGCAAATAATCCTCATTTGCATATTGCTCTTTCTATAGCACAACCTAAATTTCATTCTCAGATCCTCTTCATTCTACAAAAAAAAAGCTGGAATTATCCGATTACTTTTGTTCCCTCTACTCATAGCTATGAACTCATGCAAAAAACCCATCTTGCAATTGCTAAATCAGGAACGGTAACCCTTGAATTGGCCCTTCACTTTGTTCCTACAGTGGTTACCTATGGATTATCCAAACTCGATCTAATTATAGCAAGAGATCTATTACGCATCCGACTACCCTTTTATTGTTTAGTAAACATCATTGCAAATCAAGAGATCTTTCCCGAACTCATTGGACCTTATTTTACTCATACATCTCTTTTATCTCATATGTATCACTTACTTGAAAACCACACAAGTTATCGAGAAAAATGTAAGCATATAGTAACTTTACTTGGCACAGAAAATACAGCAAAAGAAGTAAGCAAACAGATTTGTCTCATGCTCAGTAATTAAAATCTTATTTTATCTAGAAAAAAATACAGATTTTTACTAAATTTGATCTAATTTATGAAAGAATTACATATTTACATCGACCGCTTAAAAACGGGTCAAACAGAAAAGATTGCTGAAAGCCTTTCATCTGATTTTTTAGAAATTGATGAACAAGACCTTGCCTTTGATAAGGTTTTCCAAATAGAAGCCGAAGTTTATTTGGCAAATGATCATTTAATTATACAGTTTACATTAAATATTAACGCTTTTATTCCCTGCTCTATTTGCAATAAAATGACAGAAAATTTTTTAAAATTAGATAATACCTGCTTTTCCATTGCATTATCTGAGATCAAAGGTACTGTTTTTGACTTTACCGATGAAATACGCTCTACAATCCTCAACCTTGCCCCTTCTTTTTCTGAGTGTAACCAAGGTAACTGCCCAGACAGATCTACACTAAAAAAATATTTAAAACCTCCTGTAAAAGATGGATCTAGCAAAATAAAAGACGCCTATTTTCCTTTTGCAGAAGACAATTTTTTCATTGAACTTTAAATAAAATCTTAAATTAGTTATAAATAATCCAAATGATTTTTTAAGGAGTATTCAATCATGGCTGTCCCTCGTAATCGTACCTCTAATGCTCGAAAGAATTCCCGCCGTGCTCATCATGCTAAAAAACCAAAGAACGTAAGCAGCTGCACAAATTGTGCTCAAAGCTGCTTGTCTCACCGTATTTGCTCTCATTGTGGATTTTATGCAGGACGTTTGGTAGTCAGTGAGAGGAAAGATTAAGTCGCCTCTATCCATTGGCATTGACTTAATGGGAAGCGATGCCCCTGCAAGAGAATTGCTTGAAACCATTCTCTTGCACTATGACTCATTTGACGACCCCATTTATTTGACCCTGTTTGGCACTTCAGAAGTGTTTGAAGGTGTTTCTTCCCCTTCTGCTTGCATTTCTTTCTTTCCTGTACAAGAAACCATCTACATGCATGAGTTGCCGCTAATTGCCATTAAACGCAAACCTCACTCTTCTTTATGTATAGGAATTCGCATGTTAAAAGAAGATCATTTGCATGCCTTTATTTCAGCAGGAAATACAGGCGCTTTAATGAGCTCAGCAAAGATACATCTATCCTCACTATCTGGCTTAAAAAGGCCTGCTTTACTAACCCTATTTCCTGGGCATCAATCAGAGATTGCTCTACTCGATGTAGGGGCCAGTATTTCTTACAAAGCAGCCCATCTTGTGCATTTTGCAGCTATGGGAATTGCCTATCAGAAAAGTCGAGGTATTTCTCGTCCTAAATTGGCACTTTTAAATATTGGTTCAGAAGCAAAAAAAGGTACCCCTGAACTAAGAGATGCCTATCAAGCGCTAGAGCACTTATCTGATAAAAATAATTTTACATTCATAGGGAATGTAGAAGCTAGAAATGTATTTCAAATGGAATTAGATGTGTTAATCACCGATGGATTTACGGGTAATATATTTTTAAAAACCTCTGAGGGAATTGCTTTTAATATTCTAAAAATGATCGGTGATATTGATAAAGAAAGTCACTCTTTATCATTGCAAAGAGCTCTTCATGAATTACGTCAGAAGCTCGATTATTCTAAATATCCAGGAGCTCTTCTTGCAGGAATTAATAAAATTATCATTAAATGCCATGGAGAAGGCTCTTCTTCGAGTATCTTAAGCAGTATTAATAGTGCTTGTCAGTTAATTAAATATAATTTTATTGATAAGGTTAAAGAACAGTTGCAATCATTGCTTTTTTCTGGAAAAAGAACATAAAATCTTATAGGATTACTTCTTTTAAGTCATATACTCACTAAAATCTGTTCGCTTAAAGGACCCGATGCAAGAAATTTTATTAAATATCGAGTCAAAAGAGGTTCGCTATGCTGTGCTTAAACATGGAACTCTTTATGATTTGATTGTAGAAAGAAAAAAAAATCGACAAATAGCCGGTAATATTTATCGCGGCCGTGTAACAAATATCTTACATAATATTCAATCTGCTTTCATTGATATTAATGAAGGAGAAAATGGGTTTATTCATATTTCTGATATTTTGGAAAATACGCAGAAATTTCAAGAAATATTTGATATGGATTTTGAATGGGATCATCAGATCTCTTCAAAACAGGCAAAGCAACGCAAAGAGACCGATATTTCTAAGCTCTTAAAACCAGAGCAATCTGTACTCGTACAGGTAGTAAAAGAACCAATAGGCACTAAAGGAGCGCGATTAACTTCTAATATCTCTATTCCAGGTAGATATCTTGTTTTGTTGCCTAATACTCCTCATAGAGGAGTATCGCGTAAGATAGAAGATCCTGCTTCAAGAGATCGTTTAAAAAAACTCATTCGTGCTTTTGAAATGCCTCAAGACATGGGACTTATTTGCCGAACAGCAAGTATGAATGCTTCTGCTGAAATGCTTATTAATGAAGCAAGTGAACTGCTTAAAACATGGCAATACATTATTGATCAATTCCATAAAGCTAATAAACCCACATGCCTGTATGAAGAATCCGATCTCATTAAACGCGCTATTTTAAGTGCAATTGATAAGAAGTTTGAGCGTTTATTGATCGATGATCACTCTGTTTACCAAAGGTGTAAACGTATGTATACAAAATATGCATCGGAGCACCCTTTAAAAATTGAGTTGTACAGAGATAAAGTACCTATGTTTGAAAGGTTTGGTGCAGAAAGAGAAATTGAAAGAGCTTTGCGGCGTAAAATTTGGCTTCCAAGCGGTGGTTATTTGTTCTTTGATCGAACAGAAGCGATGTATACAATTGATGTAAATTCAGGACGCTCTCAAAGTTCAGCATCTGATGTAGAAGAAGCATTAGTACACATTAATATGGAAGCTGCAGAAGAAATTGCTCGTCAACTTCGTTTGCGTAATATTGGTGGCTTGATTATTTGTGATTTCATCGATATGCGCTCCCGCAAAAATCAACGCCGTGTCTTAGAGCGCTTAAAAGAAGCAATGAAAGATGATTCTGCTAAGTGCACAATTTCAGGTATGAGCGAATTTGGTTTGGTTGAAATGACCAGACAGCGTAGTCGAGAATCTCTTACCCAAACCATGTTTGTCAGCTGCCCTTACTGTCACGGAAGTGGAATGATAAAAAACCATGAAAGCGTCTCTATTGAAATTAAACGAGCGCTTAAAAAGCTCATTTGCCAACAACAATGCTTTGGTCTCAAATTAATTACTCACCCAGAACTAGAAGCCTATTTGAATCAGTACGACAAAAAAAATCTGATAAAATTAGCAGAAAGCTGGCATGCACAACTCTCTTTTGATAGTAATGACAATCTACATCTAAATGAATTTCAATTTTATTCAACAATCAATGGAAAAAAACTCGAAATCTAATTCCTTTTTGGAGAATCTACAGCTTGCTATTAACCAAAATCTTATTCCTAAGAAATCTGCTGCTATCTTACACGAGTTTTATATAGGATATAAATCAGCAGCTCTACATGCGAGCGAAAAAACGGAACAAATTTTTCTTGTCTTTCTAAAACTTGTTATTTTGCAATGTACCTCTCCTTTTTCTTTTCCTCACTATCACCAAAGATTGCGTAAAGATTTTGATTATTATCAATTTGCTCTTGATTTTGTAAGGCCTCTTATTGATATATCCTCTTCTTCTTTAAAAGGAGAGCTTTACTTAGAAGAGATGGATTCCCATTTAAAAAATAAAAATAATGTGATTCTTTTTGCTAATCATCAATCTGAGGGCGATCCTCAAATGATTAACATTTTATTAGAGAAAAAGTTTCCAAAAATTGCAGAGGAACTCATTTTTGTTGCTGGTGATCGTGTAATCAGCGATCCATTAGCGGTTCCTTTAAGCCTGGGCTGTAATTTATTGTGTATCTATTCAAAGCGTTATATTGATAATCCTCCTGAACAGAAAATGAAAAAGCAGCTACACAATAAAAAAACCATGGATGCTATGAGTTGCCTTTTAAAAAAAGGAGGCAATATTATCTATGTAGCTCCTAGTGGTGGTCGAGATAGAAGCAATAGCGAAGGAGTTATTGAAGTAGCAGATTTTGATCCTCCTAGCATTGAAATGTTTTATCTCATAGCTAAACGCTCTTTACACCCTACGCATTTTTATCCTCTAGCTTTAAAAACCTATGCTATCCTGCCTCCCCCTAAGACCATCCAAGTAGAATTAGGAGAATCGCGAACAGTGGGCTATGGGCCGATTCAAATAGCGTTTGGCCCCGAAATCGACATGGAAAACTACTCATTGAAAAAATCATCTGATAAACATGTACGCCGCAAAGAGCGTGCAGAATTCATCTGTAATTTAGTGCGCAAGATGTACAATGATTTTTCCTAAATTTAAGATTTAGGTAAATCCGTAAATGCTTTTCCTTGAAAAAATTTTTTTATTAAATCCTCGTATTATATTAGAAGAATCCCATGCTACATAAGCAAGTTCACCTTCTATTTTTTTATTTGAAGAAAAAATCTCCCCCTTATCTTGTATGATTTAAAGAAATAGGACAGAAAAAAACGTGTCTTAGCATTTCATCTTTGAGATTTTGAGTTAACTTTGGGATTTTTTTTAAGAAGATGTAAAATACTAACAAATCTTCTCTCGTGCAATATATCTGGAAGAGTTACTGCTATATCAACAACATCTGTGATATTTTTCCTAAAAATAAGTAAATTTTCATCTAGATCTGGTGTTTTAATACACATGTCTATTACTTGCTCATCGGACAAACAAAATCGAAAAAACCTCTCCAATGCAAAATATCTAATTCTTTTTGACAAGAGAATCTGGTTTGTAAATCTCGAACATTTTTTTTCAATTATCTTAGCTACATGTGGAACTTCTTGAATAACAACAGCATATCTATTAGCAGTTTCTAACTCTTGATCGTCTTCCTCAAATGAGAACATTTCTCTAGAAATACTTGGTTCTTAAAATTGTAGAGAAAGAATCTCATGTAAAGAACTTTCTCTAATTATTAGAGCTGCTTGAGGAACCATTTGAATCTCATTATCTTGATATAAAAATCTTTCTTCTTCAATTCTTGGTACTACTTGTAGAAGACCTTCATAAGAATAGTTAAAATAATTTGATATTCGATCCATAATTAATACCTTTTTTAATAAAAAAATTAATTAATTATTGTTAAAATATCTTAAGATTAGAATGGAAGATTGCACCCTAAAAAATCATTTAATCAATATGCACACTCTTTAAAGAGCGTGCTATTTTGAAACTTGTAAGACGCATGATGCCTTTATTTAAAATTTAATTTTTTAAATTGTGCAAGTATTTTTTCCTGAAACTGCATTTCAATTGCCATCTTCAAGTCTTCTTCATCAACCGGGTCTTTTTCTGAAGAAAATTGAGGAACAATTTCCAAACAAAATGGATAAAGGGTTTCTCTTGGTTTTTTTAGCCTATCACACAAATTTGATGAATTAGAAGAAACATTAGCCCCTTGAACTCCAAGCATCCCAAAAGTAGTAGTATTTTTTGACGAAGGCCCTCTAGCAATCAGCCTATCACAATAAAAGTTTCCATCATCAGAGTCACTCTCACAAGCAATTCTTCCATCATCAGTAACTTTGCCATCACCCAACCACCATAATCGTGATTGCGTGGGTATTGAGGACTGTTCAATGAGTATGCCTATTACTGTAACCTTCGAAGTCATAAAATGAGCAGACAGTCCAGATCCCTTTTCTATCCCTTTGAGGTTATCTTGAGATAAAGCAATCCCACAAAAAGCTTCTTTATCTTCAAATAGAATATTACATGTTTTTTCTTTGAATCCTTTTGCCACCTTAGAACCAGAAGAGTCCCACGCTATATAAGCAATCTGTCCTTTTGATACTATTTGAGGAAAGAAATTTCCCTTATCTTCCTGATTTAAAGGGACAGGAGAAGAAACAACAAATTTTGGTATTTTTGTCTCTTTTTTAAAAAAGGATGATAATGTTAGTTTTGGAAAACTTAATTGAAGAAGGTGCAGAATGGTAGTACATGCCGGCTTTTGCAATGTAAATGGAAGTTCTTCTGATAAGTTAATAGTTGGTGAGTCAATAGGAGTATTTTTCACAGAAAAAATGGGTAAATTGCCTTCCACTTCTGGAGCTTTAACACAAAGCTTTAGATTTTGGCCATCCACTTCAAATTCGATCTGCTTACTTAGTGATGATAACCTCTCTTGTAAATCCTGAAAGTTTTTTTCAACTACTGATGGACTCTGAAGAGATACGGCACTAGCAATAGTAGCATTTGCTATGTTATTGACAAGAGCTGCCATTTGATCTTTAGGAATGTTTGCAATTGAATTTTCTCTTGAGATTGACTGATTTGCTTGAGGAACAAGCTTACCTAAATTATATAGGGGCATAATAGATTCCTTTTAATCTTGGTTGTAATGAAGCAGATCAATGGTAGTAAATTTTTTAAATTAATGACAGCTTTATTACAAAGATAAAAATTTTAAAAATAAATTAAGAACTTCTTAACCGCTTTTTTATTGCCCCTTTATGTGCAATAGATCCATTTTTTGAATGGGAAGTTTGGATTGAAGAATACTGGCCTTCATACAGGCGTGCATACGATCTCCTTGCTCAGAGATTCTGCCGATGAGCTTTGAGAACATTCAGCAATAGTATTAGCTGTTTTACTAACAAGGGCTGCTTTTGATCTTTGGAACTGTTTGAGGTTGAGCCTTCTTGGTTAATGCGTTGATTTCTTTGATGCATAGGAGAGCGCTGAGTTTTTATAGTCATAATACACTCCTTTCAATCTTGAGGTTAACAAAAAGCAGATCGATGGTAATGGATTTTATCCATTAACGACAATGTTATTACAAAGATGAAATTAAAAGAATTAATTCAAGAATCCTCTTTTTGTTGTTTTCTCGACAAAAAAAGAATTTTAAACCAGAATGCAGACCATAACATTTTTAAGATAAGGGTTGGATCATGAAATATTTTTTACCTTTAATTTGTTTGAGTGCTCCTTTATGTGCAGTAGATCAACCTGCTCTCTCCTATACGATTATTCAGGATCAATACACAGTTCCCATTCTTACTCCATCTCTTGCTAAAAGAGAAACCGAAAAACTCATTCTAGAAAATGGATGTAAAGTTCTTCTTATTTCCGATAAAGAAACTCCTCAATCCAGCGCAGGTCTTTGCGTAGGATCTGGCTCTTGGGATGATGATCATCCGGGTATGGCACATTTTGTGGAGCACATGTTATTTATGGGAACAGAGGCTTATCCAGATGAGTCTGAATACATGCAATTTATTAAAGACCATGGAGGTAAGGTAAATGCCTATACAGCTCCAGATCGAACGGTTTACATGTTTTCCATTCATAATGATGCTTATCCACAAGCAATTGATCGTCTCTCTCATTTTTTTATCGATCCTTTATTCTCTACAAGTTGTAGACAAAGAGAACTTAATGCCGTTGATAATGAACACGCTAAGAATATAGAGCATGATGGATGGCGTCAGTATATGATTTTAAAAGAGACAGGAAACCCAGATCATCCAAATTGTAAATTTTCTACGGGAAATAAAGATACTCTTCGTGAGATTTCTCAATCTGATTTAAAAAATTGGTATTCAAATCATTACAACGCAAATTGTATGCATTTGGTCATGATCTCTCCTCTACCTATTGCTGAAATGAGAGATTTAGTAGTGACAAAATTTTCGCCTATTACTAATGCACCCCATAAGAAAAAAAATCTTCAAAGCTCTTTATTCTCCGAACAGCAAAAGGGAAATAAGATTTTTATTAAACCGATTAAAGATCTAAAAATCCTTTCCTTATGTTGGGAGGTTCCAAGTGTATTCGCCACTAATTTAGAAGAAAAAGTCCCGGAATTTATTGCTTATATTCTCAATAAAGAGGTAGAGGGAAGTGTACTTGCTAAATTAAAAAAGGAAAATATTGCGGAAAATTTCCACGTTAGCTGTGATCGTTTCAGTAAAGATAGCCTGCTTTTTTGTATCGATGCTTCTTTGACCGATTCTGGTCTTTTACAAATAGACAGCGCTATATCGTATATATTTGCAGCTCTTGAGCGCTTAAGGGTAGAAAAATTACCTGACTATCTATTTCAAGAATTTAAAACCATGGCTACTATAGACTATCAATACCAATCTAGAGAAGATGCCTTTGAAATGGCTTCAGAAATAGCCTCTGATATGCTTTATGAAGATCTGAGCTCTTATCCAATTAAAACGAAAATTCCGACTGTTTTTGCCCCTCAAAGAATCCATAGCTTTTTAAATACGCTAAAACCCTCTGAGTGCGTCTACTTCGTCATTGCAGATCCGAGTAAGGTAGGGGTGATTCCTGATCGAAAAGAAAAGTGGATGGAAGCAGAATACGCAGTGATTCCAATCGATCAAAAGAAACTACAAGCCTGGCAAAAACCTGGAATTCATCCTGAAATTAACCTACCCGGACAAAACCCTTATCTACCTACTCAATTAACTTTGCAAAATACACCTTTGCAAGAGATTCCAACTTTGATTCATAAAGATGAAGGCTCTGAAGTATACTTTTTATCAGATAATTATTATTTCACTCCAGAAACCGTATTCACCTTTCAACTCAAATCACCTCTTTTAGATCAAACTCCAAAGGCTCAAGTACTAGCTGATTTATGGTCTTTTGCTCTTCAGGATCTACTTGCTGATGATCTCTCCTTTGCCAAAGATGCAGGGATTCAAGTAGAAATAAAATTAAAACCTTTAGAAGTGATTCTCTACATCCAAGGGCTTAGTGAAAAAACCCCTCTACTTACCAAGAAAATTTTTCAAGCACTTAAACATATTGTTTGCTCGCAAGAAAAATTTCAGATTTATGCTAGCTCTTTAGCTGCTAATTATGAAAATGCTTCTAAAGAGCTTCCTTGGTGTCAAGCTTTAGAGCAAATGAGCGGAGTTGTTTTTGATCAACCTACTAGCCAGCAAAAGCTATTCGCTTTACAAAAAACCAGTTTAAAAGATTTATGCGATTTTTCAGAAAAATTTAGCCAATGCCTTTATACGCAAGCTCTTTTGTACGGAAACCTCAATCAAGAGTTAGCCACAGAGCTCTGCAAAGAATTACAAACAATTTTGTCTGCAAAGCCCTATTCTCTTCAGAGCCAAGCTAAAGCTAAAGTTCTTCTCCTATCTGATCTGCATGGGCCCTATAAACTTGTTTTTGAAACAAATAGACAAGGAGCAGCTGCTTTGCTGCTTTTACAAGAAGGGCCATTCAGTTTTGAGTCATGGGCTACTCAACAAATCTTAGGTCAAGCCTTAAAAAGCGCTTTTTTTGAAACCTTACGTACTAAACAACAAACAGCTTATATAGCCAAAGCCTGGGATGATGAAAAAGAAAAACAGCTTCTGCAGTATTTTGCAGTGCAATCTAGCACACACACACCCACTGATTTATTAGCGCGCTTTGAGTTATTTTTAGAAGATTTCGATAAAAACCTGTCTATGAAAATTTCTTTAGAACGCTTTGAAAAGATCCAAACTAGTTTAACTACTTCTCTTGCTATGAGACCAGAAAACATGCTTAATAAAGCAATAGAAACCGCTAAATTAGCTTTTTATTATCAAGATTTTGCATGGATAAATAAGCAAATAGATAGCCTAAAAAATCTATCTTATAAAAAATTTTGTAAAGCTGCTAAAAACCTGATCTCGCGAAATAACTCTCGTAGATTGGCTATTTTAGTAGAAGGAGTCATAGCCACTGATAAAAACTTTCGCTATGAGCTTACTTCTAAAGAAGATGTACAAGCTTTAGGTCAACTTACATCTATTAATTAAAGGTTTTTAGTGATTAGAAAATGGCTGCCCTTTTTGCCTATTTTGCTCATCTTGTCCTTTGTCTTATATTTTTTCTTAACAGGGAAGTACAAGGTATTGGACTTTGAACTTATCAAATCCCAGCATGTCATTTGGGAGCAATATGTACAAGATTACCCCATTCTATCTGGGTTTTGTTTCATTTTGATTCATACAATCTCGGTAATACTGATTATTCCAGCTTCTACCTTATTAACACTGATTGCTGGGTTCTTATTCCCCCTACCATTAGCAATCGCCTATACTTGCTTTTCTGAAACGTTAGGAGCTGTTATATTTTTTTTTATTATGCGTACTGCATTTTTTCAATTTCTTTCCCATAGAAAAAAGGCCTATTTTATCCATTTACGAGAGTCTTTTTATCGCTATGAAATCAGCTATCTGCTTTTCTTGCGTTTTAGCCATATCTTACCTTTTTGGGTGATTAACTTACTTTCTGCTGTTTTTCGCGTGAATACCTATACCTTTATTTGGACAACTTGTGTTGGAGTTTTACCTTTAATCATTGTTCTTGTACAGGCAGGAGGGGGTCTTTCTACATTTTTCAGAAGCGAAACCGATTTCTCCCTTGCGGCTATTTTTAATACACAAATTAAATTAAGTTTACTTATTTTAGCTTTTCTTGCTCTTTTACCTATTTTATTAAAAAAGTATTTTCCTCATAAAAAAGTTTTAAAATAATTAAATTCTATCGGCTATATTCAATAAAATTCTAAAGATAAGCTATTTAAACTATTAATTAATAAAATACAAAAAAAATTAAATTCATAATTTTAATAAAAGTATTTACAAAATAATTTATTTATCTTACTTGTAAAATTAAGTTTAAACATTTGAGAGAATTATGAAACACCATACTCATTCAATATTCGGTTTAGGATTAAGCATAGTTGCTTTAGTCTATCTTTTAGGATGCAAAACACATGAATCTAGCTTTTTTGTCTCAGATTTATTAAATAAATGGGATAACAAAGGCCTATCTCTATTTAATAGAAAAACTCCTCAAGATGTGTTTCTCTGTTCAGAGCCAAATAGTTCTAGAAAAAAATCTTCTTATAAAGAACCTGTATATACCGATTTTTGCGAACCTGATTGCTGTGATGAAAAAAGAGTAAAAAGCTTTGATCCTTGTATAGATGTTACTCCTTCTGCTAGAGGTTGTATAGAAACAGCTGGACCTTATTTAGAAGCAGCCTACTTATATTGGCGTAGTTCTATTGAAGACTTAAGTGTCACTTCCAATATACAGCAAATATCTACTAATCAAACTAAAGAGACGATTAAACAAATTGATTATAAATATGAAAGCGGCTTTAAACTAGGGCTAGGCTATAATCTATCTTACGACTATTGGGACATCTTTGCTAATTGGACTCGTTTACACACTCAGCCTCATTCTTCTTGGAGTTCTACAAGTCAAACCTTAAATGCCTCTTTATTAGCTCCTTTTGAAGGATCTGGTATATTAGGCTCTAATTCTGTAAATTCACGTTGGAGCTTACATTTCGATACTGTTGATTTAGAATTAGGCAGACGTTTGTTTCTTGGACGCAATCTAGCAATCCGCCCTTACGCAGGATTAAAAGGAGCTTGGGTAACATCTAGATTGAGCACTTCTTATACGGGAATTAACAGTTTAGCCTTTAACTCAGCCAATGTGTCTTTAAAGGATAGAAACCAGGGAATAGGGCTTAGATTCGGAATGCAAGGCAGATGGGACTTAGGATGTTCTAATTTTGCTATCCTAGCCAACATTGCTGGAGCAATTCTTTGGAATAATATTAAAGTCCACAATAACACTACTGAAAATCGTTTAGATGGTACCCTTGGTGGTGGCAGTAAACACGCCCACTACCGCACCTTAAAGCCTCTAGTAGAGTGCTTTATAGGATTAGACTGGGGTTCTTGTTTCTGTAAAAAATACTATTTAGGGATTTCAGCTGGCTATGAAATGCAGTTCTGGTGGGATTATAACACGTTTTTTGTCGCCCCTAGAAACACCACTATGTATGATTTAAAGCTTCATGGTTTAACCGCTACTATCACAATTGACTTCTAAGGTAACTTCATATTGTGATAAACAGCGTCTACATCATCTATTGCTTCTAGGTATTCGATTAAATCAAGATTTAATTTTTGACTTTCCGAATCGCATTCGATATATGTTTTAGGAACCATTTGAAGCTGTGCTTCTTCGCAGATAAATCCCTGGCTTTCTAAACCCTCTCTTACTTGAAATAATTGATCAGAGGCTGTTGTAATGATGCAAAAGCCTTCTTCTAGATCGAAATCTTCCGCGCCTGCTTCTGTTACAAGGTTAAAAAGTTCTTCTTCACTGACATTTTTTTTGCCCTGAATAATCCCTTTACGCTCAAAATTAAAAGCTACAGAGCCCGGGCTCGCAATACTGCCTCCTTTTTTATTGGTGGCAATTCTCATGTCAGAAGCACTTCGATTTTTATTATCAGTCATAATTTCTACAATAATGCCTACACCTGCATATCCATATAATTCATAAGATATTTCACTGTAATCCGCTTGAGCAGCACTTGTAGCTTTTTTAATATTGCGCTCAATATTCTCATTAGGCAGGTTTGCATTGCGTGCTTTTTGCAGAACCATTCGCAGTTTGGTATTTGCTTTAGGATCAGCTCCACCTTGTTTTACAGCGCTAATGATCTCTTTGGTCAAACGAGAAAAAAGTTTTCCTTTAATAGCATCTGCCTTTCCCTTGCGATGTTTTATATTTGCCCATTTGCTATGGCCTGCCATAATTCTCCTTTAGATCAACCTTTTTTGCATAAAAACTTTAGCAAGATATGTATTTTTTTCCTTAATAAATCTTTCTTGACGTCCAAATTCTACAAATCCCAATTTGGCATACATTTTGCGAGCGGGATTGCCTTCATAGACCTCTAGATGTAAAATGCTAATTTTAAATTTCTCTTGCGCTAGCTTTATTAATTTTTCCATTAACAAGTGCCCTATACCACATCCCCTTTTATCTTTTTGTATAATAATAGAAAAAAGGCAGGTGTGTTTTAGCTTTTCATAAGCTTGTATATAAAGCGTTGCCATTCCACAGGGTACGTTATTATGCTCTACTGTTATCCCTGAACCAAAGCGGGAATACCCCACCCAAATCCTGATAGCATCGGCAACTTCTGGCTGCGTAAGCATTGGAAACCAGTGTAAAACCTCAGAGTCAGAAAGCCATTTGGTTAAATAGGGAGCATCTGAGTGATCCGTTAAACGAAAGCTCAGATTAGAAAGGGTTTTTTTTTGCCTGTTCATATCAATGAGATTCCAAATAAAAGGCGTGCATAGTATCGATTATTCTCTTTGACGTAGTCTTTTTGCTCAGCAAATTGATAAAAATCGTATTTATGAAGTAGATGAATCAAAGGGTTGTCTTCCACTACTTCTGTGTAAATCTCTTCTAGTTTAAAATACATTTTCGCTAAATGTATAACATTTTTTAATAAACTATTACCTACCCCTTTATTTTGATGGGCAGGATCCACGATAATTTTAAATAAACAATGATGAGAAACCTTTTGATAAGGCATTAAAAATAAAGTAGCTATTCCACAAGGTGTCCCATTAAGTGTAGCGGTAAGACTTGCGCTATAACGACAAAACCCTAACCAACACTGCAGTGTGTTATGTACTTCTTGTTCATTACTAACAGGGAGGAAATGTTGCAATTTAGGATTCATGAGCCAACCACGTAAATAGGTCTCATCTGTAATATGAGTATATCTAATATCTAATTCTTCTTCTATTTCTGCCATCGGTTAACCGAATTCTTGAAGATATGCATTAATAAAACCATCTATCTCTCCATCGAGCACAGCTTGCACATTGCCCACTTCATGCTTTGTTCGAGTATCCTTTACCAGAGTATAAGGTTGAAATATATAATTACGGATTTGGCTTCCAAAACCAATTTCTTTTTTTTCTCCTGAAATCTGTTCTAATTTTGCTTTTCTTTCTAAATATTCTTTTTCATATAATTTAGCTTTAAGCATCTTTAAACATGTTTCGCGGTTTTGCACTTGACTCCTCTCTTTTTGACAGCTCACTGTAATTCCAGCATAGCGCATACGCACAGCAGAATCGGTTTTATTTACATGTTGTCCCCCTGCTCCTGAAGCGCGATAGGTTTCTATCTGCAATAGATCTTCCTTAATCTCCACTTCGATTTTCTCATCAATTTCAGGGGTAATATCGACAGAAGCAAAACTAGTATGACGACGTGCATTACTATCAAAAGGAGAAATACGTACTAGTCGATGAACACCGCGTTCTGCCTTAGCATAACCATAAGCAAATGAACCAATTAGTCGAATAGTAATGCTCTTTAATCCAGCAACATCCCCATCTACAAAATCGAAAATTTCTGTTTTCCAACCTCTTTTACTCGCCCAACGTTGATACATGCGAGAGAGCATGCTTACCCAGTCACAAGATTCTGTGCCTCCTGCTCCAGCGTTGATTGTTAAAAAACAATTTTTTTTATCTAACTCTCCAGATAACATTTTACGAATTTCTAAATCAGAGAGTTGTTCATTAACTTCTTTGAGTTCTTGCTCTAGTTCATGAAAAAATTCTGGTTCTTCTTCTGGGTTCACCTCATTGATCAGCTCATATACATTTTCAAAACGTTGCTTTACTTGCCAGGCAGGAGTCGTCCAAGCTTTTAAATCATTCATTTCAGAAATAATCTTTTGCGCTAGATTTTGATCATTCCAAAAATCTGGATCTCCCATTTTTTTCTCTAGAAGAGTGATTTTCTTTTCTTTTTCATTTAAGTCAAAGATACCTCCACATATGTGCCAAACGATTTTGAATTCCTTTAATCATATTTTGTATAGACTCTTGCATAAACTCATCCCATCTCAAGTTTGATCCTTAAAGATGCCATAATCATGCAATTCGATCCCAGCGCATTTTTTCAAAGAATGATTCACCTACAGCTTTTTTAAATTTAAAAATTTACAAAAATATAAAAAATATTTATAAAATCTATATTAAAAAATATTTTTTTATTTCTTTTCACAACTTTTAAGAATTTCAGGAGATTTATGTCAACGCAACCAATTAATCACCCTCCCATAGAAGCTCATGCAAAGCCTGTTAACCTTTCTAAAGTACAATGGCTAGGTCGACAGATTTCCACATTTGGGAAAAGGTTATATTCTCAATTAACTAAAATTACCCATCTTTTTTATCAAACAATCAAAACTCATCCGAAAAAAACTCTAGCTATCTTTGCTGGAGCAACGGCTACCCTTTTGATCTATTATAAAGGAAAAGCTCTAGGAAATTTCCTAAAATCATTCAATAAAGACTCTAAAGAAAAAACTCTTCAACAAACAATCACAGCCCTTTCCAAGCAATTTTTTGAAGAGTCAAAAAAATTAGAACAACAATTTCTTATTATAGAAAAAAATATTCAAGATCTTTCTACAGCTCAAGGAACCATAAATGCTTCCATGAAAAATGAACAACTTCAAATTACAACCCAATACGGAAAAATTAGAGAGGACTTTAAAAAACTCATCGAATCCAAGTCCCCTGCAAGCGCTCTACCTGAAGAAAAAATCACCCTATTAGAAACAAATATCAAGAGTTTGCCAACTCTTAACCAAAGAATTACACAATTGATAACAGAAACCCATAATCAAAAAACTCGTCTTTCTCAGTTTTCCAACCCATTTGGATCTTAAACTTTTTACAAGAGAAGTGGATAAGAACTGCTCTTTTTTTAAACAAATAGGAATTTTTTTCTATGTATATGGTAATAAGACATCGAATTTAAGATAGATTTATATTCTTAAGATGCCTTATAACTATTTTATGAATTGCAAGAAAAAAATTATAAACTAATTATTTTAATTATGCTCATTAAACATTAAGGAGATTAAAGATGGATTTAAAAATAGGAAGTTTCTTCAGTGCTGCTCGTACTGCTACTACAAATGCAGCATCAAGTGTTTATGGCTTTGGTAAAGATATACTTAGCAAGGGTTGTTCCGTATGCTCCTCTCTAGTAGACAAAGTGGGTCAAGTTGCAGGAAGATTTATCCCTACTGCGGTTTCTAGCACAGTACAAGCACACCCAAGGAGTTTTGCTTGCGCTGGCAGCCTCCTTCTTGGTGGAGTTGCTACGCACGTTGCTTATAGACTCTTTCATAAAGAAAATAATCCGAGCGCCGCAAATAGAGAAGCAATGGAAGATCTAAATGGAGTAAGAAAGCTTTGTGCTCAAGTATATGGGGACACTCCTGAAGCAACGGAATTAAAAGGCAGAATCCTCCAGCTAATAAATCATGCCAATTAAATAATAAGTCTTTAAGTTTTCAGAAGGCTAGAGATCTAGCATCTCTAGCCTTCTTTTTATCTTATAAACTTTCGCTCAGAGCACCTGTTTCTTGCAGGGCGATCGTATCTTCTTCTATCTTATAATCCCATATGCCTTCAGAGGAGATAAGAGGTCTTTTCTGAAAGATCACTTGGCCTTTTTCTTGAAAAGCTTGTAGACAAACCCCATCTTGCACTTCAATGTGCATCTCTTCTGTGAGTTCAACATTTTCGGCAATAAAATAGGAATTCCCTTTTAGAATGATTGTGCATTTTTGATGGTAGGAGATTTGATCTTTCCAATAAATATTAGAAGAGGCGCGATCAATCCCTTGGTTATTTATTCGGACGTTATTTAAACGGCATCTACCGAGTTGTTGGGAATAGACTAAACGATCTTCTAGATAATGTCCTATTACATGCTCAGCAATAATATGAAGAACTCCGTCTAAATGGAGATTTTCTATTTGCACCTCTGCTATTTCTAAACGCAGCTCGCTTCCCCAAGTCATGTGGCCAGATTGGATTTTTTGAGCAATAATCGTGTATAGAGGTCCCAAGGCAGGGTGGTATTGAAACAGGGTAGAAGGCCCCTTAGTTATATATTCTTGATGAGAAGAGAATCCAGGTAGTGAAAAATCACATCGATTTTTTAACAGATCGTATCCATTATACAAGATGTCGTAAAAACAGCCTTCTGGTGTCTCTAATAAAGAACTTGTTTTTGTAGATTTTTTTTTCACTGTGGAAATGGTTTTATGCCTTAAGTTGTAGCTTAAAAAAGACCCTAATTCTTCTACTTGAGTAGCAGAAAAGCACTCAGCGATATTTTGCATCATTGATTCTAACCTGGCAATTTTGCATTCTTCGAGATGACCTTTTTTATTGATAAAACAGGTTCTTTTCTGATTAACAAGCATCCCGGGAATAGGACATTTTTTAGTAACTTCTTCAATAGCTTTTACATCAGCAAATAAAATATTTGTATTGGAAAAAAAGCGCGAATAAGAACTCTCTTCTTTTAAAGGAGCATCTTTCATTTGGTATTTCTCAAAGTCACAATATTCAATGTTTGTTAGGCAGTATTGTTTTTTTTCATTTACACAGAGCACATTAATCCCCTCTGCAGCCTCTAATAAACGCAAGCAAGAAGCAAAGCCAAATTGTTTATTTTTCTGATAACCAATCCCACAAAATGCAAGTAATCCATAATCCACAGAGGCTATTGGATTGTTAATCTGTCGAATTAAAATCTTGGTATACCCTTGAGAGGCAAGCCAAGCAAAGATCTTTTGCTCAATGGCTGTTTTCCACAGCATTCCATGGCCGCCTGGCTTTCTTAAAATACGGCTATTTTGCGTTTGCAGCCATTTCCCCTGGGTATTTAATGTAGGCACAAGGGGCTGTTGAAAAAAACGAAAACAAGCTTGAGAACGCCCAAACCACTTATTTTGTTCACAGATGGATAAAACGTGAAGATGATTGCTTTTTTCTTCAGAGGTCATCATAGCAATAGGTGTGGTAAGCTGTTTACCAAATAGTTTAAAGTAGAGGTATTCTTTTGCTTGAAGATCGCGAATCAATCCTTCTAATAAGCTTCTACCACAAAGTTCAAGTTTTGCAGCAGGAAGAGAAGCATGCGTTGCTAGGTCCATCAACTGCAATCGGTCAGCAGCTCCCCCCACAGGATAAATCTCAGCTAAATAAGGAAGTGCGTAAAGACCTTCTAAAATATACTTACAAGTTGAAGAGTCCTCTTGTGCTATATTAATACATTCGGGTTGCTCATAGCTCTTATGTTCCTGGGATAAAGTATGATTTGCAAACAATGATAACATCATAGCGTGATAGCCAACTATTCCTCCAATGGATTGATAAAAAGATTCAACCGGATAGAGGTCTTTTAAAAGATTTTGTATATGATCTTTATCAAATGGGTAAAAAAGATGGTCCTGATTAATCACGAGAACGGACTTCAAGATCAGCTGGTCTTTTACACTCAGTGGCAAATCGATTGCTTTTGGAAGAGGTTTTTCTAATAAACTTAAGCGCTCTTGATCGCTTTTACAAGAGCTAAGCTTATTTGCTAGAACAAAAAAAATCTCTTGATCTGCTATCATTGCTATACAAAATTAGCTATAAATTAAGGAATAAAACCAAATTGCCACGATCTAGTTCTAAATTGCAAGCGATCTTTTAGGAATAAAAATGATTTTATAGAGAAATTTTCAACTCATTTATTCACAATTAGTTGAAAAAAAAGAAACGAGAATCTTATCCTTGTGAAGTTTTTATAAAACGATTTTTTTTGACTATAAATTCCCTCTAGAGATACAACATGTCCTTCGAGGGGAGAATAGAAAACCCTCGAATTAGCTATCCAAAGTTTTCGTTCTTTGGTTTTTCCATAAGGGGTTTATAGAAAAATCGTGATACGATGTGGTTTTTCATAAGGTTATTAGGATAGGAAATTAAACGCAGTTTTTCTTAAAAAAAGCAACTGCGGGTAATTACAGTCATTTCGATAAGGAGAAGTAAATGGCAAAAAAGAAAGAATCTAAATTTATGCAAGCGCTGCAGATTAGCGATGAACTAGCTGCAGTTATTGGCAAGGGTCCGATGCCTCGGACTGAAGTGACAAAAAAATTGTGGGAATATATTAAAAAACACAAATGTCAAGATACCAAAAATAGGCGCAATATTAATCCAGATGAAAAGCTTGCCAAAGTTTTTGGCGGTAAGAAATCCATTAATATGTTTGAAATGACAAAAATTGTAAGCAAACACCTTAAAAGTTAACTAAAGATAAGCTCAAAAAAGTGCATGTATTTGCACTTTTTTGAGCTTAATTTCAAAAATATGTCTCTTATTTCAGCTATTTTGCTTGCTGGTGGAAAAGGCACAAGGTTTAAAAGCCCCATACCTAAACAATTCTTACCTTTGGACTCAAAGCCACTGGCCTTACATAGCTTTGAGCTTTTAGCAAAGTCCGATCTTATTACAGAAATCATTGTGGTTTGCGAGGACTTTTATCGATACTTATTTACCTCTAAAACTCCTGTAAAAATTGGTTTTGCTAACCCAGGATTTAGAAGACAAGATTCTGTATCCAATGGCTTAGCACAAATCACAAAAGGTTCTTTTGTCTGCATTCATGATGCTGCTCGTCCTTTTCTGCAATTAGAAGATTTAAAAAAAGTGATCGAACAAGCGCTGATTCATAAAGCTGCGGCATTAGCTGTGCCTGCTAAAAATACTATTAAAGAAATAGATTCTACTGGTTTTGTTAGACAAACCTTAAACCGAGAGATTCTTAGAGAAACCCTCACTCCACAGGTTATTGCTCTGGATTTACTTAAAAAAGGTCTTTTTGAAGCAGAAAAAAAGAGAATAGACATTACAGACGATGTTGCTGCCGTAGAGTTAATAGGACATACCGTTAAGCTCGTTTCAGGTAAATCTTCTAATGTAAAAATCACTAATCCCGAAGATCTGGAATTAGCTGAAAGATTTCTAGAATAATGCATAATTATAAATTACTCATTGCTTACGAGGGAACACGTTACTCAGGCTGGCAAACGCAAAAAAACGGTATATCTATTCAAGCACTGCTGGAAAAGTATTTATCCATCATTCTGCGCAGCTCTATTACAGTTGTAGGGTCTGGTCGTACAGATGCAGGAGTACATGCAATAGGGCAAGTTGCGCATTTTAAAACAACAACTTATTTTGAGTTCTCTCGCCTACTTAAATCATTGAATGGCTTACTTCCACCTGATATTAGAATATTGAGTATCGAAGAGGTTCCTCTTGACTTTCATGCGCGCTATAGCGCAATAGGCAAAGTATATCATTACTATTTATACGTAGGTTCTGTTAAGGATCCTTTTAATCGTTTCTATGCCTATAGAGTCCCCCATCCCATACCCTTGAATACATTAATACAAGCAGCAAAGCTTTTTATAGGCACTCATGATTTTACTTCTTTTGCAAATGAAGCTACTACAGGTTCTGCTGCAAAAAATGCAGTACGTAGCCTTAGGCGCTTATCCATCTTGCAAGAAGAAGAGTATATCCGCTTAGAGTTAGAAGCCAATGGTTTTTTATATAAAATGGTTCGCAATATCGTTGGTACATTGCTTGACATCTGCGCAAGAAAGATAGAGCTAGAAAAGATTCCTGCTATTTTCCAAGCAAAAGATCGAAGACTAGCAGGGCGCGCTGCGCCTGCACACGGGCTTATATTAGTTAAAGTGGATTATGAATCTCTTAGCTTGAATCCGTCTTCTCCTTTTTTGTTAAAAGACTACAAGCCCTGATCCTCAAAAGACACGGGTAAAAACAATCGATCTCCAGATAAAGGCACTTTGTATTTTAGGTCGGGATTAATAATATATATATAATCTTCGTGATACAAAGGAATAACTGGCATTTCATTTAAGAAAATCCTTTCCGCTTGTTCTAGAATTTGGGATCTTGCATCTGACTGTTCGTAAAAAGACTTATCTAATAAACGGATATATTCTTGGTTTTCCCAATTGGAATAATTTTTAATATAATCTTTATACTTAAACCTTTCTAAAACACTCATAGGATCATTATATAGAGCATCTCTACGCATAAAACACATGTGATAATCCCCCTTAATCAGTTTATCCATGGTGGTTTTAGAGTCTAAATATTCTGTTTTTATCAAAACACCTAAAGCATTTAACCACTGTTGTTGAATTGTTTGTATTAGTTCACCAGCTCCAAATGTTCGGGAGTAATAATAGAGAATCACAGGATTAAAAATCTCTCTATTCAATCCTAGTTCAGCCATTGCTTCTTCTAATAAATTTTTTGCTTGAACCACATCGTTATCTTTAAAGAAAGACCGATGGCGATTTTCTTTTAAACAAGGAGGGATGAGATTTGTTGCTGCTAGACTTGCTTGATAGGCAATATTAATATAATCGGTTAAAATATTTTTTTTAACACCTTTTCCAGATGATCCAATCAGTTCCTGACGATCAATTGCAAGGCCAAATGCCCTGCGGATTTTAGGATGATTAAAGGGAAAACTCTCTGTATTAAGAGTGATCAATAAAGTAGAAGCCCTTGGTTTGCGAGAAATTGTCCATTTTTTTTCTAAACTAGGAACTGCATCTAAAGGAATAGAAGTTAAAGAATCACCAATTACATCAATTGCACCTTTTTCGAACATTTGTAGTGTGATTTGATCATTCTTAATCACATTGAAAATGATTTTTTTAGGACGTAGATCTTGTGTTTTTCGATAGTGAGGATTACTTATAGCAATGATTTGGTTTTCATGATCCCACTTTTCCAACAAATAAGGACCATTACATAAGAAGTTAAGACCTGCATGATCAGCCCAATTGGAATTCTGCCGATCATTTTTGATATTTACAGGAGAAAAAGAAGAACAAGCAAGTAACTCAAAAAGATAAGGAGTGGGTTTATCTAAAGTGATCTTAAGAGTTTTGGCATCTATTGCTTTGATACCTACCTCATCAAGAGGAATAAGGCCTTGTTTTGCAGCATCTGCATTTTTAATAGGAGAAAATAGTTTTGATTGCAGAGAGGGAAATTTAGGATCTAGAATATCTTTCCAAGATTGTTCAAAGTCATAAGCTGTCACAGGAGTGTTATCTGACCAAACAGTATCTCTTAAACGAAACGTAATCTGCAGATTATCTTCGGATAATTCATAGGTTTCTGCTTGAGCAAGTTTAATAGAACCGTCTGGGTAGAGCTTTACAAGTCCTTCAAAAAATAGAGAATGCATCTGAGAAGAATAGCGTTCTCCTCCTTTACGAGGATCCATTGTTTTTGGTTCCGCTTTAATATTTAATCGGAGTGTTTGAACTATTTTAGTTTGATTCGGGCTTTTAACAAATATAAAAAAAAAAGGGCGCCAGAGATAATGATTATGAGGAAAAAGGTTCTTTCCATAGAAAATAGCCTTGGGTCAATAATTCAAAAAAAGAAGAGTACTGCATCATACTATTAATTGCAAATCACAAACCTGCAATTTAATTTCCAATTAAGATAAGCCCAAAAATGTCTTTTTAGAAAGAATTTAAGCGTTTAAACAAATACGATCGATTCTATCTAGATGAACAAACCCTTTGACTTCTTCTGGGCATATAGGAGTTACAAGAACCGCTTCTACTTTAGCTGCTTGCAATGCATGAATACCTTTTAATGTATCTTCGAACCCAATGATTCTTTCTTTTTTACCTAGTTGCTCTATTGCTTGTAAATAACCATCAGGAGCTGGTTTAGCTAATGGATAATCCTCCCGTGTTATCCAAAGAGGGATGACATTTAAAATGGGAAGAGCTTTACGAATAGGATCTACTTGAGAGAGCGCAGAATTTGTTACAACTGCAGACAACGCATTACTCGTAGCTAATGCTTGTAAAAGAGCGTGAACTCCTGGCATAAGCTTTAAAATAGTGGTTTTTAGTAACTTTTGGTAAATTTCTTTTTTTTCTTGATATAGTACTTCTTTTGATTTTTTTTTTAATAAAGAGGGAAACTCTTTATGAAAAACGTTCCAAATCCCAAATGCACTTGAATGCGCTACTTTGCAGAAACGGACAAAATCCCAATTTAGATGAACCTCATTCTTAGAACACATCTCTCTGTAGGCAAGAAAATGCAAGGGTTCTGTGTCCACAAGTAGACCATCAAAGTCAAAGAGAATGATATCATATGAGGAAAGAAACTTTTTAAACATAGCCATTAATACCGATGACTGGACTCGAACCAGCACTTTATTGCTAAAAGTAGATTTTGAGTCTACCGCGTCTACCATTCCGCCACATCGGCACATTGATGCAGCAGTATAGAGAAAATTGCAGATAAATACAAGGGTTCTTAAGTTAAAATCTGCCTAAGTACATAAGGCAGGATCCCTCCTTGCAAATAATAATCCACTTCAACTGCAGAATCAATCCTAACTAATAAAGATATTTCTTGAGTAGAGCCATCTTCTCGATAAATCTTCAAAATAACTTCCTGATGCGGTTTACAGCTTTTTTCCAGACCAATTAGGTCAAAAGTTTCCGTGCCATTAATCTGAAGGTTTTCCCAACTATCATTTTCTTGAAACTGCAGAGGAAGAACACCCATACCTACTAAGTTACTGCGATGTATGCGCTCAAAACTACGTGCTACTACAACATGTACGCCAAGTAACGCTGTTCCTTTAGCCGCCCAATCACGAGAGCTACCCATTCCATAATCACTACCAGCAAAAATGATTAAAGGGACTTTACGCTCCGCATATTTCTGACATGCTTCAAATATCTGTATCTCTTTTCCTTCAGGCATGAGCTTGGTAAAACCACCCTCTTTTCCTACTAGCATCTGATTACGAATACGCACATTAGCAAATGTGCCTCTCATCATAATATGATGATTTCCTCTTCTACTTCCATAGCTATTAAAATCTGTTTCGTTAACCCCATGCTCAATCAAATACTTACCGGCAGCAGAATTTGCTCTAAAAGCACCAGCTGGAGAGATGTGGTCCGTAGTAATAGAATCACCAAACAAAGCAAGTGGTCTCATGCCGGTGAGATTTGGTCGAACAGGTAACTTTTTGGAAAAATGTTCAAAAAAAGGAGGGCACTGGATATATGTGCTTTTTTTATCCCATGCGTATTGAGCTCCTGTCTTTCTTTCTATTTTTTTCCAAAGAGGATTGTCTTCTAGGATATGCTCATAGCGCTTTTTAAACATCTCAGGCTGCATGGCTTGAAGAATAATTTGTTTGATCTCTTTTGCAGAAGGCCAAATGTCGGCTAAGAAAACAGGATTTCCCGCTAAATCATAGCCCAATGGATCCTTTTCAAAATCAATATCCATATTGCCTGCTAATGCATAGGCTACTACAAGAGGAGGTGACATCAGAAAGTTAGCTTTAACAGATCCGTGAATCCGTGCTTCGAAATTACGATTACCGCTTAATACACTAGCTACTATTAAATCATATTGCTTAATAGCATTCTCAATCTTTTCATCCAAGGGACCACTATTACCAATACAGGTTGTGCAACCATAAGCAACTAAACTAAAACCCAGCACATCCAAATACTTTTGCAATCCTGCTTTTTGCAAATAATCGGTAACTACACGGGATCCAGGGGCTAAGCTTGTCTTAATAGAGCGATTGACTTGCAGTCCTTTTTCTACTGCTTTTTTAGCTATGAGTCCAGCGCCAATCATTACAGAAGGATTGCTGGTATTCGTGCAACTAGTAATGGCAGCAATCACGACTGATCCATGTTTTAAATGGATATCTCGCGAAGAATGCTGCGTGTATCCTGGATTAATGACGCTATAATTTAAAGGGCGATTGGTTACCATCTCGGTTTCGCTCCAAGTGGTAGAACTTTCTTTGACTAAACAAGGAGTTCCTCCCATGATATGCGGTTCATATAAATGAAAATTTCCATCTGAATGGGTCGCAATGGCAATCTTTTGATCCTCTTTTTTTTTACCATAACCTCCTTCTGAGATAGGAGCTAAAAACAAGTGATTAAATCGCTTTTTTACCTGTTCTAAATCAATCCGATCTTGAGGGCGCTTAGGACCTGCAACACAGGGCTTAATACTAGTTAAGTCCAATTTAATGACGCGAGTATAATCAATTTGATCAAGAAGAGGCATTCCATACATTTCTTGAGCGTGCAGGTATTGCTTAATCCTCTGTACCTCCTCTTTAGTACGCCCTGTCATCTGTAGATAACTCATTGTCTGGTCATCTGTAGGGAAAAAACCAATGGTTGCTCCATATTCAGGTGCCATGTTTCCAATTGTGGCACGATCTGCAAGAGTTAAGCTAGCGGCTCCTTCTCCAAAAAACTCAATAAACTTACCCACTACCTTTTCACTGCGTAATAGCTCTGTAATTCTCAAAGTCAAATCAGTCGCTGTTGCTCGATCTAATAATTTACCTGACAAATACACCCCAATTACCTCAGGAGCTTGTAAGAAATATGGCTGTCCTAGCATAGCAGCTTCTGCTTCAATCCCTCCCACTCCCCAACCAAGCACTCCCAGTCCATTCACCATTGTGGTATGTGAATCAGTTCCTACAACAGTATCAAAATATAATAGCTTATCTTTTTCGGTTACGACCGTAGCTAGATGTTCTAGGTTAATTTGATGAACAATACCAATTCCAGGGGGAATGATTTTAACCGTTTTAAAAGCTTGCTCTCCCCAGCTTAAGAATTCATATCTTTCTCGATTGCGTTGAAATTCGATTTCCAAGTTGAATAAAAATGCATCTGGTGTTCCCGATCTATCCACTTGTACAGAATGATCTATAACCAACTCCACAGGAACGATAGGTTCGATTTTTTTAGGATCTAGTCCTTGCTTTGCCATTGCATCGCGCATAGCAGCTAAGTCAACAAGCAAAGGAACACCGGTAAAATCCTGCAATAAGACACGCGCTACTACAAAAGGAATATCGTATTCCAAGGGCTCTTTGTTCCAATGAGCTAGATGTTCAACATCTTCTTTTCTAATACGCTTCCCATCACAATTGCGTAAGATAGACTCCAACATAATCCGCATACAGATCGGCAATCTGGATAAATCAACCTTTAACTGTTTTGCTAATTTAGGCAAAGAGTAATACTTGTATTCTGTGCCCTCTAAAGATGTGAGTGTGTTAAAAAAAGAGTTCTGCATATATTTCTCCGCATCGATGGTTAGTTTTTCTTTTTAAGCCAACCGTATTTCCAGTGCAAGAAGATTAACACGTAAATTCTTGCTTTAACCCTTAGACGGATAAATAAAATAATTTGCATAGATTCTATGTTCATTTATATCTATCCAGTGTTTACAAACAGACAAAATGCAAATGTATAACACTAGCTTAAACAGCTTAATGTTCACTCCTAAGCTTTTTTCAACCCTAAATGTATTTTATGAACTTATATTTTATAGGCTATTTTTTACCTTTTCTAAAAAGGAATTAAAATAATTTATTGAATATGAAGCAGACAGCATGATATAAATTCAAGTGATTTGGTTATCTTTATACTTTGATGTTGATACTAATCTCAAATTTGTCATAAAAAACAAGGTAAAATCCATGAAATTGAAAGAAAGAAGCACCTGTAGAGCATCTCAAGGGCCTCTCATTGATGTTTTTGATCTCGGTAAACTTCCTCTATCTTGTTTTCCCCTTCCATCAGATTCTTCACCAGAAAGTCATCCTGTCTTACTTTCGTTAAATGAACAATCTGGTTTAGTCCAGCTTAAACATACAGTGGACCCAGATGAAATGTATAACCAATATTGGTATATGTCAGGCATTAATGCATCTATGAAACAAGCGCTTAAATCTATAGTAGATGAAGCGATAAAACGCTCTCGATTCTCTTTAGAAAAAGGAGATATTGTAGTTGACATTGCATCCAATGATGGAACTCTTCTTAGCTTCTATCCTTCCTATTTATTTAAAGTAGGGATTGATCCAGCTAAAAATATCAAAACTGAAAATTGTGATTTGCATATCAATACCTACTTCAATGCCACTGACTACATCGCCCATTTGAGAAACAAAAAAGCAAAAATTATCACAAGCATCGCTATGTTTTACGATCTTGAAGACCCTATACAATTTGCTAAAGATGTGAACTCAATACTTGATGAAAATGGCTTATGGATTATTGAACTAAGCTATCTTCCTACTATGTTAGAGAGAAATTCTTTTGACACAATCTGTGCAGAGCATCTGGAATATTATTCTATGACTTCTATCGAATATGTTTTATCTGCAGCAGGAATGGAAATAGAAGACGTTTCATTGAATGATGTAAATGGAGGAAGTTTTAGGCTATATATTCGACATAAGGGCAAAGCAAATACCACCGATGCAGTAAGAGAGATGCGCGCATATGAGAAAACGCATGATTTTACTAAAACTTCTATTTATTTTGCTTTTGCCTCTAGGGTAGAGAATAATAAAAATGAGATGGTCTCATTTCTTAAAGAGCAAAAAAATAGAGGTAAAAAAGTTATTGGATATGGAGCATCTACCAAAGGCAATACCATCCTTGCATACTATGGTATAGGACCTGAATTACTGCCATTTGTAGCAGATCGCAATCCTATTAAGTGGGACAGACAAACTGTGACAAGAATCCCTATTATTTCGGAAGAAGAAGCTAGAGCTATGAATCCTGATTACCTACTTGCATTTCCCTACCATTTCATGAAAGAATTTCTTGAAAGGGAGGCTGACTTTCTCAAAAGAGGAGGGCAGTTTATTTCTCCTATTCCTAAGTTGACTATTATCTCTTAAAAAGACAAATAGGAAAAGATGATCGATCATACAATAAAAAACCACAAACCAAGTTTGGCCATTGTTTCCTCTCACAACATCAATTGTGCACTTGCTCATTATGCAGATGCATTGAAAGATTTTTTACATCCCATCTTTAATGTTGAGATTATAGATTTAAAAACCAGTCAGCTTCTAAGACAAGAAGGTGAAAATTATCAAAAAATGAGCGAGGCCCATATCGACCAGCTCTGTGAGAGACTACAAGAATTTGATATAGTGAATGTACACCTTGAATTGGGTCTTTACGGGGCTTCAACAGAGTCAATCATGTCTCGAATTTTAAAAATCTGCCAATCTTCAGGACGTTTGATTCTTACCGTGCATACAATTGATTATAAAGGAGCTCACAATGGGCATTCTCATGTATATCAACAGATCATGCAAACTTTAAAACAAAGACATTCCAGCAATCCTTTTCATTTAATCACTCATTTACCTCAAGAAAGTACGCTTATAAAAAAAATGTATGCCATCAACAAAGTGATTGATTTTCCGTTGCTTTTCTTAACCAATGAAAGAAGGAAAAAATTTCAACAAAGCCGTAATCCAAATGTATGGAAAAAGCAATTCGGATTTAGAGAAGAAGATATCACAATTGGGATGTTCGGTTTATTAAGCGCCCATAAAAACTACCTTCATGCTTTTCGTACCTTAAATCTTCTTCCGACTCATTATAAACTATTGATCGTTGGAGAGGCTCATCACATGAATATTAAAGAGTGGAAAGTAGATCCCGTGATTCAAGAGATGGTTTCTTATTTAGATGATCACCCAGCCCTAGTAGATAGAGTCGTTTTTACAGGCCGTCGTGACGATGCAAAGTACTTTGAAGACTTGGCAAACATCGATTTTGTGCTTCTTCCATCTTTTGAAGTAGGACAAAGCGGCTCATCAACACTTTCAGCTGGTCTTGAATTATCCTGTGCGATTCTTAAAAGTAACACTTCAAATACACTAGGTTATGAAGGTTATTTTTCCAATTGCTTTGAAACATTTGATATTGGAAATTATTACGAGACAAAACACAAAATATTGAATTTTGACAAAACAAAACTGTCGAATCTTAATAAGAAATTAGAATCATTTTCAGAAGTTCAACTGCGACAAATCTATACGAATATCTATGAATCGATGAAAGAGGCTACTCCCATTCAACTATCTGGGCAGCCCCTTAAAGCACTTTCTATAAATACCCCTCCAACTCGCTCTCTACCAGCCAGAATAATACTTAAAGCTTTGCCCAAATCGGTTAAATCCATATTGAAAAAACTCAGACATACAGTAAAGGCTGCTTTATGAAACATGTCTGCAGCTTGTTATACTCATACGTTTTTAAATTAAGGTTTAACTAAGAAAAATTGCTGAATTAAAACGAAAAACCTATAGCCTAAAGAATGACCAGTTGATATAGATAAATATCAAAGAATATAATAAAAAAAGAGTTCATTCTGGAAAACATTGCTATTGATAGCGTCAATGAAGTGCTGACTGTCAATTCTATCTAGGGCAGAATGTATGCAACCAGACTATTGGCCCGAAGAGCTAATTTATACTGCGGCTCCTTTTTCTGAAGATCTTCATCCGGCGATTTTATCGTATTTATTCTCTACAGGAAAAGAAGAAGACCTTACTGTCATCCATCCGTTGATAGAGCAAAGAATAGTTCATCCATATCTAGAGATCCGGCTCATCTTAGATAAAACCCACCCCTTGTTCTCTCCTATATCTTTTCAAAGAGGATTATTTGCTAAAAAGAAGATCCCTTTAGGTACCGATCTAGGAATTTATGCGGGAAAGATTTCCTTAAAAAATCGAGAATGGGGGTTTGAAAAGAACAATTACAATTACAGCTTAGTGATTCCTCTTCATCACTACTACTATGTTATAGATAGTAAAAAGTGGGCAAATGAAATAGTACTTATGAATGATTATCGTGGCCTTGCTAAAGCTCCCAATGTGCAAGCCGTTACTAGAATCCACCGAGGGTGTTATTATCCCATGTTTTCTACATTACGAATGATTATGCCAGATGAAGAGCTTTTATGGGACTATGGAAAAAATTATTGGAAAAAACACCTATTTTAAAGCCAGTATAATTTAAGAAGACTTCAAAAAATCACAAAATAGATGACTTAGAAACTTTCATTTGCCCCAATGTCGACAATGCTCTACTTAACAACCATCTAATTAGAAGGCTTTTGCAAAAAATGAATTAGAAACTGTATGACATCAGAAAAAATTGTCAATGTAGATGTCAAAAAATTCTATAGTAAGCAAGAAACGCATTTAATTGCTTTGTGCTGCGATAAAAGGTTCGCCTTTGCCATGTGAATTCTTAAATAGTCTCTTTTTTTTCTAATGCAATTGAGTATACAATTGTTTCTATTGCATTTTACAGTTTGCAAGAGAGCAGAATGACTCTCTTTAAAAAAATAATCTAAGATATTAATAACGCCTAAACCCTTTAAAAGCTTTAGGCCAACTGTAAATGACTCTTTCTTTTGCTTCTTTATCATAACGAACTTGGATACAGATGTAAGGATATTCGTGTTGATTGTCATAATCACGCCCTTCTTTTCTTTGATAGAGTTGAATTAAGATCTCTTTATTGTACCACGCAGGGACAGATATATCTAAATGGTGATAGGACCTTTCAAACTCTAGATACTCTTGAGTATAGGAATTTTCCTGATAATATTGTTGTAAAATAGCAATGATTTTCTCTGGGTGCTCTTGCATTCCCTCTACATAAAAATCCACCTCTGCACCAATCATGTGTTTGGAAGTAGAATTCAAGCTGTCGGCATAGGTATTGTGAGCAGGACAGCGATGCCCGCAGGTAATGACCACTTTAGAGCGAGTTTTCTCTTGCACAAAGTTCAAAAGATCAATCAAAATAGGATAGATAAATTCCTTACCTTGATGCACCGGAAGAGAATGTGTGTGACATCCATCGCAATCAAAGTAGGTTTGATTTTCTTCATTTTGTGGAGGATTGAATCCCGAACCCTTACAGCGAAAATATTCTTTAGAGATCTTCGTCTGCTGCCCTATGTATCCATTCTCCCAAGGATAAGGCTCTCTTATTCTATGTTTGGGGGTATCGATCTGATAATGGTACTCGTCATGGTTGCGGTGAATAAATTCACCTTTAGCATTCAGTCTGCGTAGCTTTTTCTGCTCTGACTGCTCCATACCAGAGCATCCTATCAAAAGGATCAAGAAGATCACTTGTTTCATCCTTAGCCTATAAGATTTTGTTCAATCACATATTCTAAAATCTCTTTCCAACTGGTATATTTTTCTAGGAAATGTTTAAGCATTTCTTTATCACTTCTCTTTCGTTTTTCACAAGGATCTAATAGGCGATCAAGCGTTGAATCTAAAAAAGGAAATAAAGCATTTAGAGCCAGTTCCTCTTGAAAATCAAATTCTAAGAGAGTCATTTTAGCTGTGGGTATGCTTACTTCTTGCGCAAAAGTCTGATGGGTTATTTTTAACATACATAGTGCCATTTCTTGTAAACGCAAAATGCTCGAACGAAGTTTTGTCTTTTCAGATGCAATGATTTCGCTAAAACGGGGATCTAATTGATAAAGTTGCATTTTTTGATGAATGGCGGCATGTAGGTCGGTGGGTTTCCAATCTGTAGAGATCTCTTCTAGTGAAGAGTTTTCTATCTCTTTAAACCCGAGTCCACTTGTCGCATTGATAAATCGACAATTTGTATGTTTTTTAGCAAAAGAAGCAATGCATTCTGATTCCATCACCCATTTTACCGTAGTATAAACAAGTTCATTTTTACTATTTTTTCGGTGCAAAAGCTTTTCTGAAGCTTGGGTATTCTCTTCTAGTTTTTTAGGATCGACAGCAGAATGAGATACTACTTTTTCTGCATATCTTTGCATACCGGTATAAGACAGATCTACCCCGACAAAAACAATAGGATTACATCCCATTTCTACAGCAAAGGCTAGGCTAAGAGTGGTCACAGATAAGGCCTCCATGCCTAAGTCGGGGCCCACGGCTTGATGGTCTATTTTAAGCAGATTTTCAAAATGTTTCTCACAAGTACCTCCTGTATCAGAAACAAGATATCCCATCTGCCCATTACACGTATTCCAAATATCTGGATGCACCCTTGTTGCATAAATGAGCGGTGTTTCATACGCAGAGGCTGTTTTTAATCTTTCAAATTCTTCAAAATTAGGATCAGCTGCTATATTTAGATGTGGAGTGATACCTTGATTACTCAAAGCAGTAATGGCTGAGCCTCCTGCTAGAATCAATGCGCAATCATGCAAATTCTTCAAGGGCTCTATTGCATCTAATAAAGAAGGACCTGCTCCACAAATAATTGCAGGGATATTTACAAATTGTCCTTGAAATCGATTAGCTAAAAAAGAATGAGGCCACCTAGAGATATTCCTCATGAGATTTGCTAGCATGTGATGAGACTTTAAGATCTCTGTCGTGCTTGCGTGTATAACAGTTGTAGTTCTTAGTAATTGTAAGCACAATTGTTCAAATTGAGGTTTTTTGCGATAAGAATTGGTCGCTTGAATAAAAACATGTTCTACTGGATAGCTAGACACAATTTCTTCTAATTTTTTCATATAAGGCTCCTCTAGATAAGAGAGAAACATTTGACTATCTTGAAGAATGTTCTTGCCGTAAGTAGAAGATAAAAAGCTCTTTATTGCATAAAGAGAATCCTCTAAAAACACTACTCTTCTTGTTTTTTCTTCCAAAACCCATTTTTTTAAACTAGGATAAGCACTAGCCCCACCAATCCCATAAATATAAAAAATCTCAACATCTTTAAACTCTGGAATGAATTCTTCTTCAGGCAAAACTTCGTAAGAGTTGGAGAAATTCAATAAAAAAACAAGCTCCGGATATCTTTCGCTTAAAAGATCTAAAGAACTATTTCCAACAAAGCTTTTTCCCATCCCATATCCCCTCTTTTGAAGTAGTCATTTGTGCATTGTAGTAGGTTTTTTCTATATAATTGCGGTCAGATGTATAAATCCCTTCTAGTATTAACTGTCCTTTTTGATCCCAACGTTTACGATCATAGCGCTTTGGTGTATGAAAAACTTTTTCCTCACGCAAAACCTGATTACAGAAAAAATGGCGATGCACCCCTATGGATTCTCCTTTTTCATAACAACCTTCATCTATAAGAACCTGCTGTTCATTCCAAAGTCGATCCCAACCATGTTTTTGTCCATTTTGATAATCAATGGATCTTTTCAGCAAACCCGATTCCCAAAAAAGACGCACCTGTCCATCTAATTGATGCAAGCGGTAAGGAATTTGACTTTTTATACCACCTGCTTCATAGAAATACTCCTGCAGCCCTTCAGGTTTTCCATCTATAAATCGTTGTATACTCGCTGGTTTTTGAGAAGAGTAAAAATAGCGCGTTTTCCCTACTTTTTTACCCAAATAGTACCAACTCTTCGTTAGCGTTTGTCCTTGGGGATTAAAAAAAGTAGAGGGTCCATGCAAAAGACCTTGGTCATAAAACAAAATCGCTTGGCAGGTTTTATCTTCAAAAAACCAACGACATTCTCCTTGTTGCTTACCTTCATAGACCAAGTAAGCCTGAGTGTTTGTTAGAACTAAATTTGGTGATTCATGAGATTGAGGAAGATAAGGACAGAAATGTTCATACTGAATATCCAGTCCTAGTTCTTCATCGTATATAATTAGCTTCTCTTGAGTGAACACATAATTTTCTTTTATCATATTTTTAAACTCTTGAAAGTAGACAAATGGATTTCAGCTGCTTTTTTAAAAAATAAATGCTGATGTAAAACTCTTGTAGGAATATGCTCTTCTTGCCTTAAAATAGGCCATTTCCAGATTTCCCAAAGCGGTAATAAAAGCTTTTGTACACAAATATTTTGTGCTAAATCAGACTCTAATAGAGCAAGTTCTCCTGTTCCCAAAATGGAATGAGGATAATGCTTTTCCCATAGATTCAGCAATTGATTGCACAGATCGAGCGCTTCTATAAAGCTATTTCCTAATCTATGCAGAACAGTTTGCACGCTTTCTTGGGTAATTTCAGACCTAGCTGCTCGAGCTGTTAGCGCATAACTAAAAGAAGCGGTATCAAAAGCACTGGGTAATAGAACTTGCCCTAAAGGAAGGTATTTGACATGTGCTAAAGGCATTGCTTCTTGATCGGTGTATATCCATTTGATCTCTTTATTTTTTTCAGCAAATTGATCTAACCAAGAAGCGCTTGCTAGCCAATCTGGTTTTGAGATTCTCTTTTCTTTTTTTGCATTGATACATGCCACCCAATTTCCCTGATCTGCTTGCACTTGCATATCTGCTGCATATACTTGATTACTTGGAGAACAAAAGTCCATACCTACACAGATAATGGGGTCACATCCTAAATGCGCTGCAATCAATGCGCAAAAATTAGCTGCTGTAAATCCACTATCCATTAATGGATAATTGAGGTCTAACTCTTGATAGATCCATTTTTCTAAAGGATAATTATCTGAATCAGGCATCCATAGTTTTTGGCCATGTAAAGAAGCAAGCTGTCTAGATGAAATCCTAGACTGATAAAAATAGGGCGTTTCATAGCCTGTTTGAGTTAAATATCGACTAGGAGGAGGATCTGGATCAAATGCTACCCCAAAGTGGGGATAAATCCCTTGCGTCTCTAAAGCACACATAGCAGAACCTGCACCAAATAACAAAGCCCTATCTTGCACTTGAGCGAGCATGGGTATTTGCCCATCTAATGATGGGCCCGCTCCACAAATGATTGCAGGTATATTTTGACAGCAATTTTCCAAAGATTCCCCAAGAAGAGACACTGGCATTCGATCTATATTTTGTAACAGATTAGCTATGATAACCTCTCCTAAGTCACGGAAATCAGAAATCAAGAGATGCACTTGGGCATGCATCTCTTTGAGCATTTTGGAAAAGATACGCTCTTCTTCATCTATAGCTACTTGAGTCAAACGTAAAAGACAAAACTCCCAGACAATCCTATGGCATAAACTAGTATTAGAATCCCAATGATACAATCTAATCTGTGGATTTTTCCATTGAGCTTTAGCTTGTAAAAAAATCTGCAAATTTTTCTCAATACAAACTAGAAATCTTTTCGAATTTTCTAAAAGCCATTTATCTAAACGAGGAAGTAAGTTTACATCAAATACAGATAAAACATCCGTATCACAAGATTCTAAATGATCCAAATTATCCACTATTTGCAACATGCAATTAAATCCTGATATGAGGGCAAGCCTTCCTTTATGACTATTTCATTTGAGTCTACATCTAAATACTTAAACAAAACACCTTCTTGATTTGCTACAGCGACAAAGGGCGCTTTCACCCAATAATTATATCCACTTACCTGGCTTAAAGCCTGTTTTATCCTCCCACTTTTCTTACATTCAATCAGCAATAAAGGCAAAAGCTGATCATGCATAGGAAAATAGCATAAAATATCAAGACGCCTTTTTGGCACACGCTTTCCTTGAAGATGAGGCAGTTCACTAAGCGCCTTTTCCACGACGACATATTCCTTAGGGAAAAAGAGTTCTTCAATGAGAACCTTTAATAGTTTTTGCCTGATTTTTTCTTCAGGCGTTGCTCGAATAGCAACGCCGCGCATCTTGTCAATAAGCCAAGGTTTATCACTATTCGGGTCGGATGAGGCCATAATGACCGTCCTTACGACGATAGAGAACTTTTAATTTGCGATCTTCTTCTGAGCGAAAAATCAAAAACTGATCTTGGGAGAGATCTATTTTCATAAGAGCTTCTTCTGTATTAAGAGTCTTAAGAGGTTTCACTTTTGTGTCAATAATCATGGGAGGTAAAAGAGCTTGTATTTCTCTTTCTCGGTTTTCCTCTTCTATCTCTGCATTAATTTGATCTACTTCAGATTTTTTAAAGATATCTACCGCCATATCTACTGTTGTAGACACTTTTTGATAATGATCTTGAATCCTATCTTTATAACGACAGATTAAAGTATGTAATCGATTAATTGCTTGATCAATGGAAACATACATATCTGTACTTGTAGCTTGTGCTTTAATCTTAAGATGATCGAGTTTGACCATTAATACACAGGTATGTTCAACCTTATGAACTTCTAATGTAACATGTAGGTGCAAGATGTGATTATGCAAACGTTCAATTTTGGAGAGTTTATTCCAAATATGGTCCTTTATCGAATCGGTTACTTGAACCTGGCGCCCGATAATATCAATGCGGTAACCAAGATCTTGTTCAAATTTTTTTTTGTCATTCATAATACCTCTTATACTGTTAAACCGATTGCATTTCGATTATATCCCTATCAAGCCAAAATGATCAATATTTCATGAGGTTTGTTGTTCAAAGATCTTTTTCGTTTACAACTAACAAATACATCATTTTGATAGCATTCATGTATGAGTAGAAAATTTCTTCTGATCTTCTTACAAGAATAAATCTTGAGGATGGTTGATTTTTATGACATACTTTAAATAAAAAGACATCATAAAATCTATGCAATTTTCCCCAACATTCACTATCTCTCTTTCTATAGCAAATGCTTTAACCTCTATTGAACGCACCCGCGGTTTTCTAGAAGCCGCTACACTCTCAGAAGATTGGATAGCTAAGATGCAGGCTAGAGCTCTTATTCTCGAAGCTCACCATACTACTCATATCGAAGGCACTCATTTAAGCTTAGACCAATCTGAAAAACTACTCTCTGGAAAAAAACTATCCCGAGTAGATGTTGAAGATGTAAGAGAATTATTAAACTACAAAAAAGCCTTTAATTTTGTAGCTGACTACCTCTTATCTCAAAAACCTATTACTGAAGGATTAATTCGGGAAATCCATAAAAAGCTAGTTGATGGAGTTCGAGGAAATAATGCCCAACCAGGTCAATATAGAAATGTCCAAAACTATGTAGCAAATTCAAAAACCAAAGAGATCATTTATACTCCACCACCAGCCTATGAAGTCCCTTTTCTTATGGCTCAACTAGTGGACTGGATACAAAATGAGCAAATAATCCCTCCTGTCCTTATATCTGGCATTGCACAATTTCAATTAGTTCATATCCACCCTTTTCTAGACGGCAACGGTAGAACGGCCCGGCTTTTGTCCACTTTGTGTCTTTATAAATTTGGGTATGATTTCAAGAAACTTTTTACAATAAGTGAATATTACGACCGAAATCGAGCCAATTATTACAAAGCCATTCAGTCTGTTAGAGACAATAATATGGACATGACTGTTTGGCTAGAGCATTTTTCCAAAGCTCTAGAAACTCAAATGCACGAAATCCAACTTAAGGGTACTCACGCTATGAAGTTGGATATTCTGGTAGCAAAATATAAACTTTCCAAAAGGCAAAGACAGCTATTACAACAATTGCTGGAAACAAATGAGGCTTTCACTATTCAACAATATGAGTCATTTTACCCGGATATCAATAGACGTACTCTACAAAGAGATCTTTCCGATCTAGTAGAGAAAAAGCTGATTTACCAAATGAGAGAGAAAAAGGCCACTTATTATCGAATAAATCTAGATTGATTTTTTCTGCGACATTTTTTGCTTTTTTTTGTCGTATAAACCCTTTAAATCTCTAGTCTTTAAACTTTTAAAAAAATTGCACCGAACAGGACTTGAACCTGTAACCACCCGGTTCGAAGCCGGGTACTCTATCCGATTGAGCTATCGGTGCTAAACTTTAGATCCAAGGTAGGTTACTCTCTTAAAAGGAAAAAAACAATCTCAAACTTCTTTTCAAAGAGACAATAAACTATGCTTAAATTCTATGGAATATGAAAAGACAGAAGGAATTGTTCTACGCTCTCTACCCTATCAAGATAGGAATCGGATCGTCACGGTTTTTACCAATTGTTATGGGGTTCTGCAATTTATTATTAAAGGGATCTCGGCTAAAAGAACAGATAAATTGGCATTAAGCTCTCCTCTTTGTCAAGGTGAATATCTTTTTTATCGTGGTAAAAGCAGCCTCATGCATTTTGTAGATGGATCGGTTTTAAGCGAACATCTACAATTGCGTACAAAAATGCAAGACATTCAAGCAGCAGCAAATCTAGTACAAATCATATTAGCTTCTCAATTACCTCACAAACCAGCCCCCAAAGTCTATCAATTTTTCTATAAGTGCTTGAGAGCTATTCCCCATTTTGAGGATACAACTATCTTAACCAATAGCTTTTGTATAAAATTGCTCAAGCAGGAAGGATTACTTGTTCTACAACCTTTTTGTAGCCAATGTGAAAAAGAAGCAATGGCACTACATCATGGAGAGAGTTTTTGCGACTTTCATGCACCAGAATTTTCTTTTAAATTTTCACAAGAGCAATGGGATATCTTATTGACATTGGCTTATGCAACTACCTTTTCTCAACTTCAAAACCTTGACTTATCAGAAGATTTGAACGAAAAAATAAATCAGATCTTCCAAGAAAATACTTGAACATTTATTTTAAAAATACTTGAACCATTTATTTTAAACTATGAAAGTTTCCTTTCCGATTTTTCTACTCTATTTTATCAATAATTTTAGCTTAGCACTTGTTATTCCCGTTTTATCTTCTGTTATTCTTGGTTCTCAATCTCATTTAATCACCTCTAGTTTATTTTGGAAAAATATTAGCCTTGCTACCTTAGGAACAGTCTTTCCTTTAGCTTTACTTTTTGGTGCACCTTTAATAGGAAGCATTTCAGATACAATTGGAAGAAAGAAATCGTTTTATATTACCATTACTGGGATGGTTTTGGGTAACTTGCTCGTCGCCTTTGCTCTTTATGTTTCCCATTTTATTTTATTGGTCCTAGGGCGGTTAATATCTGGTTTTTTTTCAGGAAATACTGGCTTATGTTTGACTACAATCTCTGATTTGAATCCCGATCATACGAAACGTTCTAAATATTTTGGTTATCTAACTGGTATAGGAGGATTCGGTTGGTTATGTGCTATGCTTGCCGGAGGGGTTCTAGGCAATCGTAAATTTGATTCTCATTTTTCTCCTCCATTACCTTTTATGATAGCAGCTCTCATGGGGATCCTTAATTTAATAGCCTTAATTTATCTATTTAAAGAAACACATCCTCCGAAAAAGCAGAAAATCAAATGGGAGTTTACTGAGGGGCTGAAAAAACTGGTCCAGGTTTTTCGCATTTCTAAATTGCGTTTTTTACTTCTCATCCAATCCTTATTTTTATTAAGTTGGATGTTGATTTTTCAATCTTTTTCTTCTTATTCTTTTTTAGAATTTAATTCCCCCCCAACTTGGATCGCTTTATGTTTTTTAGGACTTAGCTGGGTTCTAGGGAGCTCTTTAATTAATCGTCTTTTAATCAAATGGGTTTCTTTAGTTAATATTCCCTGCTACGGTTTATTCGCTTTAAGCCTGCTATTTTGCATAGCTTCTTTTACTCACAAGTTCGTATCTTTGTCTGTTTTTGATTGTATAGCAGCCTTTATCGCTTCTTTTACATCAGCGAATATATTTAATCTAATCTCCTTTTCTGCTTCACCACGTATTCAAGGAGAAATTATGGGATTAAGTCAATCTGTTATTGCAATAGTGCAAATCGCAACTCCGATAGTCATTGCGCTTTTCTTTCTACATTATACGCTGATCTATTTGACTGCCTCAGGTATTGCTCTATGCGCCTTTTTGCTTTTGCTGTTCCATAAACCCTCTTTACAATCTAAAATCGATGAAGCTCAAGCTGAAAAGCCCTTAAATTAGTTATTACTTAAGCTTATCTCAAATAATTGTGTCATAGCTTTAAATCTTTTTGTAAAACATAAAGCGGTTTTTTTACTCTAGGAATTGGATAGTTTTTAATAAAACTTGCTAATAATTCTTTATCAGAATTTTTAAAGCTTTCAGGTTCTATACGAAGATCCTCGGAAAGATCCTCAATCGATAGCCAGGTTCTTTTTCTTGCATATATCATATCAGCTAAAGCTTTTACAGGAGCTGCGTGACTCCGTTTTGCGGATATTGCCCGAGTCCAAAAGGAAATGCTTCAATAGGAATATGCTCATATGCAAGAGGAGTTTCTAACCAAGGAAGAAGGAAAAACTCTGAAATTTAAGGAAAACGTCAAATCCTTACAGAAAATTATTCAAACTATTGTGGCTTTTGCAAACAAGGAATTCCTTTTCCTAAATTTGAAGAGTTAGGCAATTTCTTTTGTGTTACCTTATATCACAGAGCTAATAAATTAATTCTTATTGAAGAATGGCATGAGCAGATTATCGAATATTTAAAAATACATAAAGAGATCCCTCCTAAAAAAGCACAGGAGCTATGGAAAGTAACTTCTAGAACTGCCAGTTCAAGACTAAAAAAAATGTGTGAAGAGGGAATACTTGTTGAAATTTCGACAGGTCAATTTGATCCTCAAAAGAAATTCAGCTTAAGGACAACACTGGTATAACTAAAATAAAGGTTTTTAAGTAAAATTAAAAAAACAAGCAAATCGGAGGAATAGCGTCCGTTTTGGAACGCTGTTGAAAATGTTGCGAGAGGGGGGACTCGAACCCCCACGAGAAAACCCACTACCACCTCAAGGTAGCGCGTCTACCAATTCCGCCACCCCCGCAAGAATATCAAGAAAGGATCTTAATGGTTTTGTTAAAATCAATTCAAGTAAAATTGCTCTTGCTCTATTCTTAGATTTAAACCTAGCTGATATGAAAAAACTTATGCGTTGTACTTGTTATTGCACAGCTTCCTCTTATGATATCCCTCGTTTATTCCAATACTTGCAGAGAATGGGTATCTGCCAGCTATTTCGCGATGTAATCCATCTCCAACTTCAAGAAGATGAACAGGAAAAAAAGGATGTTTTTTGCTTTTCTTACGGAGTGGTTGTTTGTTGGGGATTTAGTGAAGAGGAAGAAAAAGAGATTCTGGATTCTCTAAAAACCTTTGAAAAAGATCCTGGTAAATTAGAATTAGATGAATTCACCTATGTCTATGGAGATAATTTTAAGATCGAAGAAGATGAAATTATGCTACAAAATCAAAATGATTTAACCAAGCTAGCTATCTCACATGGCTTAGCTCAATCGGTTAAATTAATCATCTTTGAAGATCTTGTGCAAAAAAATATTGAACGCACAAAACACCTGCCTAGCGATTTAGCTCAAAAAGGCAAAATCCCTCTCTCACGTAAAGAGATCTATCAGAAAATGGGTTATATATTCATTGAACGTAATTTTATTAATTTACATAGCGAAAGTCTTGATACTCCAGAATTCTTTTGGGACTATCCTGAGCTAGAACCTTTTTATAGGCGCACCTCTCATTATCTCGATATCAATAAACGTGTTGAGGTCCTCAATAAAAAACTCAATGTTATGCACGAACTTTTTCAAATTTTATCTAATGAGATTAATCATCAACATAGTTCTCGTTTGGAGTGGACAATCATCTTACTTATTTTTATCGAAGTAACTTTGGCTGTACTACACGATCTCTTTCATATTATTTAATTTTTACATGGTTAGATATTTGCTAATGATCTCTCTTTAGCATATTAATTAATGAATCGGGATTTTTGGGGTTTTTTCTTATGCTTTCTTAAAAAGGTGTATCTAAATACAAGTATTCGGATTATCCTTTACTGTCTTAAGTCCTCCTGGCATAAGAAATGTATTATTCTTGAGTTATGGTGATGAATGTGTAGACTATCATTTCTTCCTAGAAACCCTGGAGAATTTTATGATAAAAAAAAGCCCCCAAGCGGTTTTAGAAGAACGCTCTTCCAAGACTATTTTTTTACCTAAGGATGCTCAAAAAGCTCTGGATTTTGTCTCTACAGGAGTTGGTTGCTTCGCTCTTACTCTATTACAGAGCGTAGGCATTGTCTCCTCTTTAGTGGAAAATGGGTATTTCGATGAAGAAGAATTAAAGAACCAAAAAAAATTCAAAAACCTAACTGCAATTAAAGCTGCCCTTCTCTCTCTTTGTCTCTGCAAAGCCTTAGCGAAAAAAAGGCACCGTTACTTTCTTACCGATCTTGGCATTCAGTTAGCTAATCACATCGGTCTTGTAACAATGGTATTCGATGGCTATGGTGAGCTAATGGCGAACGGTGTACCGATTGCTTTTGATAAAGTTAAAAATCCTGAAAAATATCTAAAAGGAGCGGTTATTGCCTTATCTTCCATTCAATTTGGCGAAAAAGTGGATCCTATTGTAGCGGATGCTATAAAAAAACTTAAACTCAAAGGCACTATTTGCGATGCCGGCTGTGGTAGCGCAGATCGTCTATTAAAGATTTGCAGAGCCACATCTTTACCTGGGTTGGGATTAGATTCCAGTCATGAAGCTGTTGAAATTGCAAGAAAAGCGGCAGCAGCATATCCCACAATCCATATAGAACATGCAAACGTTGTCAATTTAGAAGGGATTTGGGAGGATGTCCAGCTTTTAATGCAATGCTTTATGACTCATGACATTTTTCCTGACAAACAATTTATCGAATCATTAAGCGCTTACCACAAAAATTTTCCTAATTTGAAATACTTTCTCATTATTGATATTGTCGCTCCAGAAGATTCCTTTGCTTCTCATATGCCGGCGTATGATTATGTCCATGGTCTACTTGGGATCAAAACTAGGAAGCATGATAGATTTACTTTGTTATTTTCAAAAGCTGGATATGAGCTCGTTGAGGAGGTCCCTATTGATATGCCTAATACATACCTTTGGATTTTAAAACCCATTCAGGACTGAATTTTTCCTGAGCGTTTTATTGTCATAAGAAAACAAAACAAAGCCAATATCGCAAGAATTAAAGACGTCACCATTAATGTGGTGAGACTAAATTTAGACGGCATATGATTTATTGCTACTGCAACCATCAGTGCCAATGAGTCTATAGCATCTATGAGGCCATAGATCTTTCCCTGTAAGTGTAGTTTGTATTTTTGAGAGACAATCGAAAAAATACAAGGAATAAAAAACCCAAATCCTAATGCAAAGGAAGCATTCGCAACAGCGAGCAAAATCTTGCTTTCCAATCCTAAGGTTGTAAAAATTATGAGAAAAAGCATGGCAGCAATTGAAATGAAACCGCCCCATGTTATTCCTGACTTTTCTTTGTCTTTACGGAAAATAAAGTGCTGAAGTACAGCTCCTAAAACATACCCAATTACCCAAGTCGTCACTATAAATCTTACTTGTGAATCATTGACCTGTCCCTTGCCTCTTGCAAAAATCTGATAAAACGCTATTTCTGCAATAAGATATCCACTTAATCCCCAGATAATCTTGGGATGTTTAAAAAGAGAAGCAATCGCAGAAATTTCACTTTTAACAGAGAATGGCTTACGAACAGGCTTATCTTTAGGATCTTTGATGTAGCGCACAAGAAAATTGCAGGCAAAACACAAAACCGTTACTAAGATACAACCAATGAAAGGGGGCATGTAATAGGATGAGAATGCCATTAAAACCCATCCCAAAGCAATAGCAATGGTTGATAAACCAACAGAGAGACGAAAGTTCTCTCTAAGCTCCGTATCGGCAAGAGCTGCTCGAGCTATTGGAGTTATATTCCCCAAAAACCCATATAAGGCAACAACCCCAATAAGCATGAAATGATGTCTAAACGCCAGCAAGAAAAATATCTGTCCTATTAGGACTGCATTAAAAGCTACGAGGAGACTCTTTTTTCTTAAAGAATGGTCCGATATGCCACCTTGAATTGTAGAAGTAATAAATTGCAGAAAATAAACAGCAAAAAATATTTCTACTGCGTACCCCTGTGTAATTGCGCTTGCAAGGTAGACAATAGCGGCTAACCCTAGTTCTCCTACAAAAACAAAAAATAATAATAGAAATTCAGTCATTTTTTACGGTCTATTCCTAAGCATGTTCAATAATAATTACCAAAGAAGAAAAAGCTACGGAAGGCATAACCCATTTCTACAGGTTACCTAAATTCAATTTATAGACAGATTGATTAGTTTTTTTCAATTTTAAACTTTACTTTACCTGCAAAATAAACAAGAAAATAAAAAGCTTTATAGCTAACCCCGTTGGCATTGCAAATTGCTCCCGAAAAGAAATTATTCTAGTGTTTCCCATCAAAAAATAAGATTAGGGAAATCTGTTAAATTTTGATAAAATCACGATGTGGTTTCAGTATTTCATCCCAAATTGGACTATTAGGATATCACTTTACAGGCAAAGAACGCACAATGTTTAAAAAAATTCCCATTCTATGCATTCGCTTATATCAGCTCACTATTAGCCCTCTTCTAGGTAATTGTTGTCGTTTTTTTCCTAGCTGTTCTGATTATGCAATAGAAGCCATTCATGTTCATGGATATAAAGCATTATGGTTGATTGTAAAACGTATAGTAAAATGCCACCCTTGGCATCCTGGAGGCAACGATCCGGTTCCTTAGCGAATAGGAATTTGTAAACAGCGCCCCGGGCGAATCTTATCTGTTTCCAATTGGTTGATTTGCATGATCTCTTTAATACTCACTTTGTGTGCCCGTGCGATTTTCCATAAGTTATCCCCTGCTTGTACTTTATATGTTTTGTAAAGAGGCTTTTTTATCTCTGGTTTTTCTATTTTTTTTGCCGGAATTTGCGAATAACCCAATGCCTGTGCTGCTAGTTGCCATACAACATCTGTGCGCGGAGCTGCAAGTAGCCCCTGCGATAAATTTTTTAATAAAGGAGAACCATTAAACAAATCAAAAAAAAGTAAAACATGCCGATCTTCTAGCTGTTGTAGACAAAATTCCGGACTACTTTCCAATAGTAGAAGAGCTGCTGTTTTAGATCTTTTCTCCAAATAGGCCAACAAAAATGAACGGCATCTCTCCATGGATAGATCTAAAGCGATTCTTTGAGATAAACTAAAGTTTGCAAGATCGAGCCACTCTCCTTCGCAGAGTAGATCAATTAATTGTTTTGTTGAGCAAGAAATTCCTGCTTTAGAAAAAAGCATATAGACACTGTGGTATTCTGAAGTAAGAGAGAAAGCATTAATTAAGGAAGAGTGATAGGGCAAAATAGATCGTTTTAATTCATAAAATAGGCCTTGAGAGGTAAAGGGCCATTTCTCCGTTTTTGCAAAATGAACAATTGCTTGAAATTGATAGTCTGCTAGCCCTGGAAAAACAGGCACTTCTATAACCTCTGATCCTTTCTCTTGACTTAAGAGAATAGATCTCTTTTGTAAAGAGATGCCTCCTAGAGCTTTATCTAAATTAAAATGATGGAAAGCAACAAGGCAAGAAAGAGCAAGGTCTCTTTTTTTAATACCCTGCTCTATAAAATCTTGATTTTCTAAGCAAATAAGGAGTTGTTGATAAGATAAAACAGAATAAGAACGCAGGATCTCTAAATTGCTAGTAGGTGACAATTTTGCCTCAGTAGCCAACGGTTTTAATTCAATGGATAAGGAATCATTTTTATCTTTAATTACAAAATAAAAAAAAGTACCTAAAAGGCTAACATTCAATGTCCCACTAATAATTAAAGCTTGGGTAAGTCTCTTTGTACGAGCGACCCAAGAGCTATTTTCAGAAGTAATGCGCATTATTTCCTGTTCCGAGATATATAAATTTGGTATAAGACCTACAGTTTAATATTAATTTGTCTTTTTGTTTTATGAAAGTCTCATTGTCTTCTTTAAAAGAATATATAGATATTAACTTATCTACTCGTGATTTATGCCAAGTATTAACGCTAGGTGGAATCGAGGTAGATGAAGTAATTGAAACCCCTCTTAAATTTAGTGGTATTGTAGCAGCAACTATTTTAGAAGTTGTTTCTCATCCTAATTCTGATCATTTAAAAATAACCAAGATCAGCAATGGCAGCCAAACTCTGCAGGTGGTATGCGGAGCTGAAAATTGCCGTGCAGGAATGCGCGTGGCTTTAGCTCAAATCGGTGCAACTCTTTACTTAGATGGCAAGTCTGTAAAAATCACAAAAAGTAAGCTACGCGGAATTGAGTCTCATGGAATGCTCTGTGGAGCAGATGAATTGGGGCTTTTAGATAATGCCGGTGGTATTTTGGAACTGCCTGATCAAATAGAAGAAGGTACGGACTTAAAAGAACTATTTAATGATACCATTCTTCAATTATCTTTGACCCCAAATTTAGGTCATTCCATGAGCGTGTATGGAATCGCACGAGATTTATCCGCTCTTTTACAAATTCCTTTAAAGTTTCCTTCTTTTTCTTTAGAAGAAGAAGAAGAAATATTGATAAAAGATCTCGTTAAGGTAGAGCTTCTTGATCCAACTCAATGCGAAAGATATGCTTGCAGAATGCTACGAGGGGTTTCTGTAGGACCATCCCCTCTTTGGCTGCAAAAAAAATTAGAACAAGCAGGTCTTCGCAGTGTTAACAACGTTGTTGATGTGGGAAACCTCATTTTACAAGATTTAGGGCAACCCTTACACATTTTTGACTACCAAACCATTGCAGATCATACTCTTCAAGTTACTTCTAAAACGTACTTGTCCGAATTAGAGACGCTCGATTCAATGAATCGTCTCATTCCTCCAGATGTTTTGATGATTTGCGATCCAGAAAAACCCTTAGCATTTGCAGGTGTTATTGGAGGAAAGAGTTCTGCTGTTTCAGATAAGACATCTGATATATTAATTGAAGCTGCTTATTTTACTCCACAATCGGTTCGCAAAAGTAGTAAATGGCTTAAAATGAAGACCGATGCCTCACAAAGATTCGAGAAAGGAATAGACCCTAACCTCATTCCTAAAGCATTAGATTACGCTGCTTATCTCCTACAAAAAGTTGCAGGCGGAAAAATTGCTAAAGGAATGATTGATCAAAAGACAAGTTCTTTTGCTTCTAAAAAAATCATTTGTAGACCAAAACGCGTAAATAACATCTTGGGCACACAGCTAACTCCTTCAGATATCTTCACGATCCTCTTTTCTGCAGATATGCATGTAATTGAGCAATCTACAGAGCAATTTCAAGTTCTCGTTCCTTTTTTTCGACATGACTTAAAATCTGAAATCGATCTGATCGAAGAAATAGCTCGGTTGTATGGTTATAACAATATTGTTAAAACGCCTCCTGTGCATACTTCTTCTCCTCTTGTGCATTGTGCGGCTTATCAGCTAGAAAAAAAACTCCGTACTTATCTGCTAGAAGAAAGTCTTCAAGAATTGATAACCTGTAATCTAATCAGCCCAGACCAGTCTAAAAAAACCTCTGAAAACACATTACCTGCTAGCTTTTCCATTTCTGTTCTGCAACCCCATTCCCTTGATCAGTCTGTTTTAAGATCTTCTCTTCTACCAGGCCTTCTGCAAGTCGTTAAACACAACTACGATCGAGAAAATCAAGACTTATCAGGATTTGAAATCGGTAAAATTCATTTCCATTTAAAAGATAAATACATTGAACAATCCGCTATAGGAATTATTCTAACTGGGAATAATTCTCCTTATCACATCGATCCTAAACCTCAAGCCTATGATTTTTTTGACTTAAAAGGGATCATTGAAAATCTGTGCGCTCTTCTTCATGTTGAATCCATTAGTTTTAGCCCTTCACACTTGCATAATTTCCATCCTAATAGACAAGCAGCTATCATATGCCAAGACAATATTATTGGTTCTTTAGGAGAGATCCATCCTAAACATAACTTAGCCCTTGGTATTGAACAGCGAATCTATTTTGCAGAAATAAATATAGAAGAGCTTACCCCTTTTATTAAGCAGACTCCTCTTGTTAAACCTCTTGTCTCTTTCCCTGGCTCAGAAAGGGATTGGACAATTACTATAGCGGATAAAACATCTATTGGCTCTATTTTAGAAATCATTAAAGCAAATTCTTCTTCACTGCTTGAGAAAATTACTCTTTTAGATCTTTACAAAAGCTCTCAAATCGGCAAAGATAGAAAAAACATAACTTTTCGTCTGTTCTATCGCGATACACTTAAGACCATTGCCTTTGAAGCCGTTGAAAAGGAACATAGCCGGATTATAGAAACAGTGATGAAGGAGTTAGAACAATTACATATTTTATCTTAAAATGAGGTTCATCATGAGAAGATACCTGTTTATCTTTATGAGCGGTACGGCTTTTATCTTATCTGGCTGTGGTTATGATAACAGCGAAAAGACAAGCGTTATATCCAAGCGTTATATTCACAAATACGGCTATCCTGTTCCTAAAGAAGAATGGCAAGAGCATAATTATCCAGGACAGGTAATCACGGCTCTTAGCGATGGTGTGACTGTTACATCCACCTATGAAAATGGCAAGTTACACGGCCCTACCACTTATACCTTTGCCCATAGTCAAGCAATTGAAAAATGCATCATCTATAATCAAGGACAAAGAGTCAAAGAAACAAGTTATAATTCTAATTCCATGCCTTTACAAGAGTGGATTCAACTCTCTCCTCAGCGTTATTCTCTTACCAGTTGGTATATAGAAGGCTGTCCTATGATGGTTGAAGAATACGTAGGAAAGGAGCTCATAGAAGGACAATACTTTACTGTTCTAAATGAAATAGAAGCACGGGTAGAAAAGGGAGATGGTATTCGTATTTCTCGAGATCAAATAGGTGCCCTACTTTCTAAAGAAGTGATTGAAGACGGTTATGCAGTAAAAAAAGAAACGTATTATCCAAGTGGAGTTCCTGAGTCAATCTCCTATTACGCCTTAGGCAAACTTAATGGGAATAAACAAACATTTACAGCTAGCGGAGAACCTCTTGCTTTAGAAGAGTGGGTGAATGGGCAGCTACATGGTAAGGCTACTTATTTTAGAAATGGTAACCGCTACCTAGAAATTTCTTATTTAAATAACCAAAAAAATGGAACTGAAAGACATTACACCGATGGTGATTTATTAACTCAGGAAATCAATTGGGAAAATGATCTTAAACACGGATCTACTATTTATTATACCGACTCTGATATCCAGCAACATTGGTTTTATGCAGGACAACCTGTTAACAAAAAGAAATTTGATGATTATAATCAAATGGATCAAATGGTTGCAGATATCTCAGAGGATGTAAAAATACGCATTCGATAGTATACAACTTAAAGCGAAGAATAGATCCTTCTTCGCTTAAAAAAACTATGCAATATTCATTTAATCAAGGTCCCCCTATTTGTTTACAGATAGAATGCAAAGACAACATTCTATCTAAAGTAACCCTGGCTAAGTCATCGCATTTTGCATGCTGTATCTCTAAAGAGTGCGATCTTGATACAGCACAAACCATTATAAAATGGTTAACCCAATATAGTTATCGAAAAGACCCTAGTCCCCTAAGCCTTAACCTGCCTAAGCTTCCCCTATTTTATCAAAAAGTATTGGTTCATTTGCAAAATCTACCTTTTGCACAGCTAGTCACTTATGGCAACCTTGCTTCTACAATTGGCCATCCTAAAGCAGCACGCGCTGTCGGATCTGCTTGCAGAATCAACCCATTTCCTCTTTTTATCCCCTGCCATCGAGTAGTAGCAGCTCACAACATAGGAGGCTTTGCCTGCGATCTTTCGATTAAACAAGCTCTACTACAATTTGAAATGGATTTGATTTTCTAAAGAACCGCTCTAGAGGTTTTTCTTTGCGGTCTTATATTGATAATCTAGTAAAAAATTTTTTAATTTTGCGCGAAATAGTCTCTGCCTGTGAATTCAGGCCATGCTTGTGTTTTGTAATCCAGCTAAATAGGTCAGGACCAGAAATAGCGCCATCAGGACGAATACCGAATAAAGATTCGTACTCTTGCTTTAGTTCTTTAGTTCTTGGAAAGAGGTGAAAATGAGGATTTTCATTTTTTTCACCAAATAACAGGCAATAGACCTTTTGCGGCTTTACTACTTCTTGAATGCTTTGAGTAGACAAGGCTAGTAATGGTCCTAATTTACTTAAAACATCCCTCTCTTGATCAGCTAATGGAACATGTTTATTAAAAAAGAGAATAAGATATCCGGAAATATCGTAAGAAACTGTGTGTTCTATTGTAAAAAAACAGTCCTTATAGATAATTCTATTAAAATGATTACTTGTCATTTCTACACATCTTTATCATAAAAAGCACAATCTTAAAGGTTGATTCATTTGCAAAATCTACCTTTTGCAAAGCTAGTCACTTATGCAGTCTTGCTTTTTCACTTTTGACCAAATCAATGGACGCGCCAGCTAGAACCGCAAAAATCGTAGAAGAAAAAAAGATTCCTATTGTTGTTAATAAGCCAACTCGTTGTTTTCCCAATACATATAATGCTCCATTCCCTGCCACATAGCTTAAATAAACATTTATAAAGTTCATAGGCTGTTTTAACAAGGACAATTTACTTTGGGCCAAACCTACCCAAGAGACAGCTAAATGACCACTCCTGCTTTTTAGGCGATCAAAATAACTAGGGTTAGTTTGATAAATCTGCTTATCAAAATCCTTAATCTTCCTTTCTAAATAGCCTAATGCTTTTTCATTAAACTCCTGAGAAACCAGATAAGCCATCCGGATAACAACCATATAAACAGCTCCATCCATAGGAGAAATAGTCCCATACATCTACCAGATAGAAACCCACCTAGTGCATATAAAGCAGTTTCTTGAGGTTTACAAGTTTGCTTACAAAAAATTGATAATACTCATAATTGTACTTCCTTATTATTTTGTTAGAGAATTATTATAAAGTAATTATACTTTTATAAAAAAATAACAATTAATTTTTATAAATAATTCTAAATCCAATGATTAAAGAAGTACATAGTAAAAAAAACTCTACCCTCTCATATAATCAATTAACAAACCGGAAAAAAAGCCGGTGATTCCTGAGACTAGAGAAACTTTTATGGCGGTTTCAAAAATAAGTGGTTTTCCTATTAGAGAAAGGGCTTTATTACTAGCTGTGAAAACTAGGTAAACATTAGTCATTATTAAAGGCGTGAAAATAAGTTTCCTAAAACTCTTCTTTAATCCCAACTCAGAGAGCTTCTCAAGACACTTATATAAAACAACTTCATTAATTAAAAGCGCAGCTTGACCGATACTACGGCTAGCAACTGCATAAACTGCCCCGTATGAGGGGAATTCCATAAAATCTTCCGGCTATACACCCCCCTATTGCAGTTAAAACAGTAGCTCTAGGGTGAAAAACTTCTTTGTAAAAATCATAGCTACTCATATCCAAGGCGCTTTTCATAAATGCTCCTATGTTATTTACTTTATTGGTTTGGTATATAGAAAATACTTTTCTTAATAATAACCTGTTTTTCCAATCGTTCGTATTTTAATTTGATGCGTAGCAAATCCAATGAAAGAACTAGCAAAAATTGTCAGAACCGTTGAAGAACAAACAACCTTTATCGCTGTCCTATAAGCAATTGGCTGCATTTTTAGCAAAGAAAGAGCTGTAATATTAGCCATATGATGGCTTAGATATATATTTGTATAATCTAATGGCATCCCTTTTATAAAATTTAAGCCAAGTCTCAATGAACCCATCCAAGAGGAAACCAAACAGCGACTCTTTTTTACAAAACTAGAAAAGAAGTTCTCCTTTTTTAAACAGCCATGTAAGTGATCAAGATTCTTATATTCCGGCTCTATACTAATCTTTTCACTAAGAGCGCTTGTTGTATTGGAAGCAATTTTACAGATATAATAGCTAATGCAATTGATCGCTACATAAGTGATTCTGCTAGCAACTAGATACATAACCCCGTGCATAGGAGAAACAAATCCAAAAACCCTTCCTGATAAAAACCCACCTAGTGCATATAAAGCAATTGTTTTAACAGTCTCTCGATGGTGAATAAGATCTCGATGGGGAATGAGTTCTTTATTACAAAACTTTATAGCAGTATTAACCGTCATATACATCTTTTAATTTGTCCAATAAACCTAATAAGGCTATAGAAAATTAAATTAAAAATCACTGCTTAAATTAAAAATGTCTTAGAAAAGATTTGTAAAGGATAGGAGGCAAGTACTTGTATAAAAATTTAATTACTTGCCTTGAAGTCTCTTTCAGAGAAGATTATTCTCTATCGAGAAAAGAAAAATAGGAATTTGTCTGATATTTAGGGAAAAAGGAAAGTCTTTCAGGATCATCAGCAAAGCTTACCTTAAACTCCGAGGGTTTAACCATACTTTCCCAAACATTAGCTACTTTTAATGCAATTAGGTTATATAAATAACCGCTGCCTGCACTTATTTTTTGAGCTAGCCAAATCATTTGTTTTTTTGTTGCTGTATAGCAGTTTACAGTCCCTTGCTTAATTGCTGTCAAAGAAATCGTATTGATAAGGTTGCTTTTTGCAAAACAGGTACAAGATGCAGAAACCTTTTCTTTTACCCCTTTCCAAGCAGAACCTACTAATTCTAAAACTCTTGTATTTATATTTGTACTCATAAATTCTCTTTTTATATTGTTCTTATTATTAATGGCCTCTATTATAACAAACAATTGTTAATAAATTATGAAAAATTAAATTAGAATGCATATTAACTTATTTAAAAACTATTTTTTAACAATTGCAATTAA
>JABASH010000053.1:0-68268 GCA_019776445.1 Tomocerus maximus
TCATTAAGATATTAGATTTATTTAAATGAGTTTGAATAATACAAAAAATATATTTCTAATTATGAATTTTATTTTCAATTTTAAACCCCAAATTTTAAATGGTCAACAACTGTTCCAGTCCTAGTCTTGTGTCACTCACAGACGACAAATTGGAAAATCTGAAACTCATTTAAATGGATCTACCTACATTAATTTCGTAATTACCATATAATATAGGAATGTCAAATCAGATAGAATGACTCGACTAGTCATAATAGAAGATCATGCAAATCAATACAAAGTATAATATGAGCGATATAAATATATGAAACGGGAAATTTCTTTCAATTTCCATGATAAAAAATAAAAACAATCACCAAAACAAATTCTTTAAAATTCGGAAAATATTATAACTTACAACGCTCAAATCAGTTCAATATCCTTGACTTAAACTTGCGTTGAAAAGATCTGTTGGATTGTATGACGTACAATGGTACAATCTCTACCAAGGACTAGTCGGGCATTTTATTTATATATTTCGACATTCGAAGTTTTCTTATGCTTTACTTGTATTGATAAAATCTAATCCATTCTTACAATAAATAATTAAAAATTCCAAAAAAACCTCATGAGACAAATGAATTTAAAAGCATACTAAACCTGATTCAAGATAAGGTGGACTAGTAGGAACTAGGATTAAAAATGTAGACGTCGACGGTGAATATCCGCTTAGTTTTTTAACTTGTTCTCTGTTTTTTTAAAAGAAATCAAGTATTCCTTTCTATGAATTAAATATTAAACGCCTTTTTAAGGGTAGCATCGTTTCAATATTTTTGGAGCAGTTTCCAAAGCCTATCTAGGGTGCTGTCCTTCAAGTTGAAATTCTTTTGCTACAACCAGCCAACCCAGTGAAAGTTTAACTGTATAGCCTCAGACTATAGAAAAAAGCAATGGAAAAATGGAATGTGATGATCAATTTTTCTAATCTTTTCTATACATAGTCAGACAAGATCTTTTATTATTGCATTTTGCAAACTTATAATAATATTACAAACTTACAATTTTATTTTTAAGACTTAAATACAAATAAGCTACAATAAGTTTCTAAACATTCAATTATGAAATGTGGAATTTTTCCTCATGCAGTTATGCCTTTACTTTCCTTAGCTCTTTCTTTAACTTTCTCTTTAAAAATCAGAAAGAAGAAGAAAGTCCTGGAATGGCAACCAGAATTTTTACGATGTTAGATGTATTTCAGTCAACTTTTCCCCAAAAGTCTATAAGCTTAAGCTTTGCTTTTCTCTTTTTATTACTGTTTATTTCTTAATTACTCTGCAGTAGTAGTATAGTAACACATTTAACTACCATGTATAAAACTATGTGCCTAGTGTTATACGCTATGTACCATTATTATATTATTGTTTACACTATTAGGTATAATATGATTCATAAATAAATACACATTGTCAGAGAGTAAACAACCACCAGCCTTACTAAGCGAGTCACTTAGGATTAGCATATTAATTATATTTATTTGATATCTGTACATCGTTAATTGGTCTGAATTGAACTAGAATAGAACATTTGAGCTGTTCAATTCCTCAATTTTTTTAAAGTTACGTTCAGGTACTAATTCCAGTTGAGGCACGGGTAAATTCATTGACAATGGGTAGTAAATTCCTTAAATCTTCACATATTGGCCAATTACAACTTTCTCGCCAGTATTGTAAACGTTTGTTCAGATGTTTTCAGGTGACACTTACGTAAAAACATACTGCTGCAAGAAATTAATGATAGCCAAAAGGATGTTCATCAAAAATTCTTTCATTATGCCAAAGTAGTGAACTACTTGTGAAATGTAAATGTAAACCAGACAAAAAATATTTATATTTCTTTTGAATAGTCGTCAAAGGCTGAATTTCTTCAAATTTTGATGAGAAATATTTCAAACTCGTTGCAAGATAATTAAATTACCTTGTCTCCTAAGCTTTGCAATATTGGTCGTTGTAGTCATAATCGTAATCCTTCGCAGACTCTTCGAAAAAGCACAGCCGCATATTCATACAGTGCTCTGTAAATGAAAATCACAAAGGTCAATCACGTACATTAAAATGATGAATGTTTAAGTAATAATGTGTCAGTTAACTTACTTGCAAGCGCCGACAACAGCTTTGATGACAAACATTGTCCCTTCTAAAAAGCCACATTTTTCCAAAAGTTTCCCGGTGTTGCTTTCTGATCAATATAAATAATTTTGTTTGCATTTAGGAATTTTTTTTTATGTGAATGGAATACGACGAAAAATATAAGTTTCACACTTACTTTCAAATGAGCCCTTTCCGTTCTCCGTAATATCAAGCCAGAGGACGATTGAGAGGATACCAATAATGGTAAGTACCGAAAGTGAGGGTCCCATATTCCACGAAAATTGTTTTTAGAAGCAGCAATTAGCTTGAACCCTGCTTCCAATTTCTGTGCATGGAAATAATTATTACTATAAAACGTATATGTAGCTATTTTGAATTTGGATGTATTCAGTAATTTTAAATAGAAAAGTATATTTTACTAGTGCAACTTTTAAAAGTTCTGGAGATTTCACAGCAGCAAATTCCTCAGATTAACTTTTTCTCTATTGTTTTCTCAGCCGGAAAAGATTAAAGGCTAATTTTGCTGAAATAAAAACAGTATAACGGGTTATCTTCGCATTTTAACGGACAGTGAAAGGTACGTAAAGTTAAGAGCTAATTTTTAGATGGTCTTACACAAATGGTTCAGAGAAGCTGCCGTTTCTTTCGAATAGTGTCCAATGTTTTCTCTTCGCATTAGATTCCATGCAAAACCTCCAACACGGATGATTCACCCAGACAACCTTGTCAAGATTGAAAATTGAAATTACGCAATACGAAATTACCTTCCTTCCACGACACAGGAGAATAACTTTCACTTCCAATAATTTTATTTTGGTAAGAAACTTCAAAAATAAAGACCACCTCACGGTACGTTGCCCACCCGGAAAAATTTCCATAGGCCCATATACGTAGCTCTGTTGGTGTGGGTGTCATTGTGGTGTGGGTGTCATTGTTCACCGCATCGTTATGAGATGAGATAATTGCAGACATTGTTGCACCCGCCCCACAAAGACTTAAAACGTACTAAATTGGCTTTCAAAAGATACTAATCTAGGAGCATTACGTACATTTTATGGAACTGTTACAATGGTATCGCTCCTATTCCAGGCATAGTGTCAATTCCAAAAACTATATATGATTTCGTTTTCATGAAACTTTTCTTATCTTCCAATAATTACGGTAATCAATTAACTTATTCAGGAACCCAAACATAATAAATGGGTTGTAAAAAAGTCCTTAATTTAATGCGACGATGAACTTTCATGGACCCCATGAACTTTCATGGACCCCATGAACTTTCATGGACCCCATGAAAGGTGACATTTATAATTCATATAAAATATAGCCATTATAACTTTGGTTTCTCAAGAGGTGGCGGCGATGGGTGGGGTGGGATACTACATAATGATACATTACATGCATGAATGCCTCTTGGATTATCTTTTGAAGTCATACCTTTTTTAACAATAATGTCCAGAGGTCGAGCTTTTCAAGGATATAATATGATTTTTGGTGTATCAGGGACAGGGTGCATCTGAGCTAGAACTCTTGCTTCACGCCTTTTTCATTCCGAATTCAATAAATTGTATACCTATACAAATGACCTTGGAAGGAAACATTCTTCCTTCTGGACTCTGGAGTTCCCTGAAAATTGCGCGACCCCTAAATTTAGCCTTGGAAAGTTCTTTAACGGTGATTTTCACTTCGGGGGGTATTTTTTTAACACATTTTCAAATGTTAAATATTTAATTTTTTCCATAAAGGAGTCTAGTAGTTACTTTTTCAAATGATGCCCAAGACTATATTAATATGTTTTAAATGCGGAGGAAATTTCAAAAGACAACTATTCTATTTCTTCTTGAATCAACGAGTTGTTAACAATGTTTAACAAATCATAAATTTTAATATAGAAAATAATACTAATCCAAATAAAATAAATAGGATACATTATTTTGCTGATACTATAGATGATAGCTGATTGGCAATAGGTATAGCTGAGCATCCGGGGCATGAATGCAAAATCTCATGAAGAAAAAGATCACAGTCAAGACAGAATTTTCTGTTACAGTGTTTGCATCTGTAAATCTGTAGCAAAAAAATCATGAAAATGGCATTTATTAACGACGTTATTTTATAAGATATATGGACAGGGATAAGTCTAATGGTAAGCACAACACAAATAAATGATAACCAATAATATAGTCAAAAAATGGATTTACGGGAACTTACATGCTTATTTCCGTCTGGTAAAGACTTTTGGCAGCCAAAACACATAGTCGTCAAAGGCTGAATTTCTTCAAATGGATCTAGTGGAAATATATGGAGAAAAGATCTTGCTAAGTGGGGTGCTGAAACTAAAGTTAGCCCGCATGCTTTACATTCAGCAGGTAATTCGCAATACTTATTTTTGCATTGAGGACAAATGTATCCTCCAGGGGCTAATTTGCAGGTAGAAGCATCATCCAAATGACAGAGACACATAGCTGCGTCTTCCGTTTGATTTCTTTGAGGAAATCCCATTTTAATAAGTGAAGACTCAGCCTTTCCAGCCAAAGGCGGGGGTTCAATATGCTCATTCACTAATTCTAGAAAGTGGTTATCGTCCAATATAACGCCAAATGAACCACCTGTTTCTTTACTTAGGGCTTTGCAGGCCCGGACTTCAGCTGCCAATGATATGACAGAAACCCTGACACCATGCTTTTTTAACTCCTGCAATGTAAAATAAAATAAAAATTACAAGTGCACCGATATACATTTCGTTTAAAAGCTTTTGCATCATACACAATGAATAACACCCAAGTTTACCACGTTGTTTTTATGAAAGATATTTCATATAATTTGTAGGAACAACAATAAACAAAAAATATAGTAATTCATTAATCATTGAATTATCCGCACAATAAATTACTTCGATGGTGATGTTTATGTCTCCGGGATCGCAAGTCGTAAGACTTCCATGCACAACCAAAATCTCTCGTGAAGTATGAGTGGGCATATGTTTTAATGAGCTAAGAGCCATTTCAATAGCATTTTGAAGAGAGGGTTCTCCCCCACAAGCGTATTTGTCTTTAATGGATTTTACTACTTCTAAGTGTTTACGACAATTTCCAGACATATCAGACAATTTTTCTGCTTTCTTATTTCTGGTTCCAATCCAACCCAATTGACTCATAGGGTTTCCATCAAAAAATTCCTCCACAAACTTTTCAAAGATCTGAAAAAATTGAATTGCAAATGAGAAAATCTAATCTAATTTTATATATATATGCTATGCTATAAGCTAAATTACATGCAATGGTAAACAAAAAAATAACAGAATAAATACCTTAAGAGTTGACAGTATTCGATTGGGCTTTATGTCTTGATCGAGCATTGATTGTGACAAATCAAGAACTACATATAAATGTCGCATAATTCCCAGGCGTACATGACCGGCCGCTCGCCTTTCTTCCAGTCTGCGTCGACGACTTTTCTCAATTATATCTGATATAGCAGAATCCAGCAACCCCTCTGCATCTTCTTCAATCGCTTCCCTGAAATATTTCAGCTATGTTTAAACCTTTGGCCATGTATAAATATTTTGAATATTTTATTTTACAGTAAAACTACATAATTACTGAATTCATTAATGTAATAACGTCATAAAGTCCTGAATCTTTATTCACTCAAACTTTGAGTATGCATTTCACCAATTATTGATTACCATGTTTTCTCGTAGCCCGTTTCCCATCTGTATTCCTTTCCGTCCCCATCCTCGGGCATGGCCATCGTATCCGTCTTTTACAAATCAGAAAATATAATTTAAATAAATAGATTAAAATAGTTGAGTGAACATAATAAAAGCTTATATAATTATAGTAATAATTAATTAAAAATCGAAGACATAGGCATACTCTTTTATATTTTGTCGTCAGAGTGGAGTTGGATGATGATTGGATGTAGGATATGGTGGATCCCTTCACGTCAGCTTAGATTTCTTTATTCTTATTCTTATGTCTTATTAGCTTTTGTCCCGTTCGTTATCTAACCACACCAAATGCCCTGTAATTTCTATTGTTCCAATCCAGCTTCGGTCTCACCTTGACGCTTCAAAATAATACTTGTGTTATAGCACTGTTACTACATAGTAACAGAGCAGCAGTCTTCGGCTAACAAAAACAAAAACGCTAACAAAATAGTGAAGTAATGCTGCAAGTATTAAATTATGAATTATGCATATAAATATTTGCAATTTGTAAATAAATACGAACAATTAGTGAAGAACTTACATTGATCGCGTTAATGTTAATAAATCCAGCCAGATTCCAGCAGATCCACACGATCATCAGTCTCTCTCGGATGTTTTCACCGTTTAAAACCCGATATTCCGCCTCTAGCTCTGCCCTGCTTGCCTGACTTTCAGCAACATCAACAAACTTTTACCATTTGCGATTTTGCGGGAAATAATTTTGTTTCAACAGAGCGGGAGTCCAGCTTACTTTCTACACGAAGAAGTACGTACGCATTCCCTTGATTTTAATTTTTATATTTCTTTTTATGCTTTCTACTTTACTTTCTTTTTAACTAAACTTACGTGACTTAAATAAGAAAGCTAAAATTCAAAATCAAGATTCTACAAATAAAGTTCTTTCATTTCTCTCGGGTCATTCATCATGAATTATTAGATTACGAATCCATAGGTAAATCTAGTCAGTAAATGGATTAGAAAATGGATCGAGGCAACTCAAAAAGAGAAAATGGGAGTTCTAAACGTCCTTCGTGGTTGTACATAAACTCACGTAGACAGAAGAAGAAAGATGCTCAGTGTAAAGACGGAAACGGTAATGATAACAATAATCCATCTGTAAATGTGCAAAATAATAATAGTCATAATAGGCAAAAACGAAGGCGAGGTCAAAATGAAAAAAGTGGGAATAATGAGACGGTGAGAAAAAATCAAGATACCAATAGAAGTGAAGAAGAGCAACAAAATCAACCTAAAAAACGCAAGAGAAATAATCTAGAAAACATAAAGTCTCTAATTATAGCAGAGTGGACGAAGAAAATGCCTGGATATTCGTTATATTATAAGAAAACTCCGCCCCAAATTCCAGAATTCGAAAAGAAGTTTAATGCTGCGTTAGATTATCTCCAATGCAATGGGTATGCTGCGAAAAATAAAATTGCTAGTGTTGAGGAAAATGAATATTTTGATGTTATGTATGAGTCGGTTATTAAAGACCACCTATTCAACGAACGGTGGCCGGATTTTTCTGTTGAGTTACTGGAAGAGGCTGAAGAAGTTCTAAATGTTTGGGGGTTAGCGATGTTCAAGGTAAAGTTTAACACTTGCTTTGTCAGTCTATCGATCTTGTATAACTTAGTCATGTTTTCGTAATTTTTTGAAGGCATATATTATGTAATGTAGGTAGCTTATGTAAATAATGAATTGGGTCATATTGATACTTTGTACTTGTATTTGCAGTTAGTCTACGATAAGGAACAAGAAGATATTCTTCTAAGTAAAAATATTGATACAAAAGATGGAGAGCAAACAAAAAGTCTGAGCGTCCCACGAATTCAAGCTGGAATAATGAAACTAGAACCGATTACTCCACTTCTGCAAATTAAATCGACTCTAATAGGTTGATAATTAATTTTATTAATTCTCAGTTGTTTTTTGTTTCATTTATTTCATGAATTTTCTATTTACGATTCAATAGTAATTTTTTGTGGCTTAAAACAGGAAAATTCATTACTATCAGAGGTGCAGTTGTACGTATGGGAATTAGTCGTTCCGTTTGCACAAATATGACGTTTTTCTGTAAAATTTGTCAGAACTATTTTCGCATTGAGCTAATCGAAGGAAACTACACTCTCCCAAAGAGATGCGGTGCCAGCGATGATTGCGACAATACAAGTCATTTTGATCCTGTCGAAGATGCCTCTACCACAAAAATGGTGACTGCAAGACGAATTCGGATACAAGATATGCAATGCAGTGAAGTGTGATTTTTTAACATTTATGCTTTTGTATTTAAACTGCTTTTGCATGTTAATATTCTGCATATTTTTTAATAATAGTAATGTAGTAATGCACCATGCATCACACGATAATGCTGTACAGCGTAAGTTATTTTCCTTTGGGACTGTAGGTTGAGCCGGGGTCTGTGCCAAGAAACATTGATTGCGAACTATTTAACAATTTCGTTGATCTTTGTTCAGCGGGAAACGCTGTCACCCTAACTGGAATAGTTAAAGTAAGTACGTATTTTCACTTTTCGCAATTTTTTGTGTGATAATAATGGTAAACGTAATAACATTATTTATTATTGTGATCTGTGAGATGTAGGTATTGAATTATTTATCATTGTCACATAATTATTATGTATCCGTAGATGAGCAAAGAATTCCTACATAGTGGAGAGCAATCACTTCACAAAATTTACCTTGAAGTTGTAGCAATAAGAAATCATAAGGATTCAGAGCGCACAATGGGTGGGCATTGGTTTAGCTTTAGCAACAAGGACTATTATGCAATTAAGGTGCGTAGACGTAACATTAAAAATAGAAATGCTTGTTAAGTAAACGTTTGAAAAGTGAAATATTAATTTAACTGCTTTTTTCTTATTTAGGAAATACACGATACTGAAAATCTCTTTCGACTCCTAATCGCTTCATTATGTCCAAGTATATATGGCCATGAAATTGTGAAAGCTGGGTTGCTATTATGTCTTTTTGGAGGAACCTCTCAAACGGATCAGCTTATAAGTCGTCGAAGTGATATCAACATGCTCATGGTTGGCGATCCTGGTATAGGGAAATCACAGATGCTCAAAATGGTTACTGAAGTAGCTCCTCGTGGTATGTTGGTGATTACAATTAATCAGGCTCACTTTACATTAATTTAATGGGTTGAAACAGGAAAACATTATAGTAGAGTTAAAAAGGTATAATATAAGTTATATCGTAAGTCTATTAATTTACATTATCAATTTAGGAGTCTACGTGTGTGGGAATGGAAGTACAATTGCTGGTTTGACTGTAACAATGGTTAAAGATGGTAGCGACTACTCTTTGGAAGCAGGTGCTCTGGTTATGGCTGACAAAGGCTGCTGCTGTATTGACGAATTTGACAAAATGCAGACTCAGCATAATGTAAGTTTCGGCAAGTATACAAATATACAAAACTGTCATCTTGTTGAACCTTTATTTTTTGCTGCCAAATAGTATATCTTAAAATCTTTCCCCATTGCATTAAGAGAAAGCTCCACCTACATTAAACATAATTTTTTAAATTAACTGTATAGTTGCCAAAAACTTTGCGTTGAATATTCCTTATCTTTCAATATAGTAAAATGTTATTTATGTAACTAATTTTGATTGTATTAGGCGTTATTGGAAGCAATGGAGCAACAAAGTATTAGCATTGCAAAATCTGGAGCCTTTCGCACAATTCCAGCTAGAGCTACTGTAATAGCGGCTGCCAATCCTGTTGGTGGACATTATGACAAAACAAAAAGTGTTAACGAAAACATCAAAATGAATTCTGCTCTTATGTCTCGATTTGATTTAATATTCATACTACTGGACAAACCCGACCAGGTTATACTACTGGCTGGCTACAATGACTAGGGTACTAACAAACTGTATTCTTAAATAGCAAACCTACAATGTTTTTTACTACAGGAATTCGACGGAAAAGTGATTGAACACATAATGGGTGACAAGAAGAATCAAAGATATTCAAGCCAGGCACATTCACATTCCAGTTCTTTAAACGGAACAATGATTGAATGTGGAGGAGGATACGTTCCCTTATTGTAAGTGTTAATTCGTCATTATCCATTAGCGTGTGTTGAGTTCGATCTGGATTTTAAAATAAAAATGCCAAGCTGAAATAAGGATATCTTTACCCTGTCAATATTTTTTGCCTTGATTTCTTATTTTTTTTTTAATTTTGGCAGAGACAGATTAAAATTTTGTCCAGACGAAGAAGTGGATGTAATACCTCACAGTTTGATAAGAAAATACATAGCATATGCAAAGCAATACGTCAAACCCAAAATATCACCCGAGGCAGCTGTTTGTTTGAAGGAATATTACTTGCGATTGAGAATAAAGCATAGACTAATTGACTCCACACCGGTTACAACTCGCCAACTTGAATCTCTGGTTCGACTAACAGAGGTGTAGTATTATGCAAACTACTTTTTAAACTACGTCTATCGATCAATAAATAATTAAAATTGTAAATTGAAGGCCAGAGCAAAATTAGAATTACGAGAAGTCGCAACTGAAGACGATGCAAAAGATGTGTTAGACATTTTTGAGTCCAGCCTATCAAGTGCTTTTGATGACGAAGTAATTGCTGTCTCGGCATTGTCTCAAAGTATTATTATTAGTACATGTGGCTCCAATAAATCGCAAGCCAACAAAGCTAATGTAATATACATTATTCCATTATTTATCATGATTGTACATGCATATGCTAAAACTAACTTTTATTAAACAAATAATGTTTGTCTACAATTTTAGGCAAAAAGATTGGTATCATCATTACAAAAGTACGCCGAACAACAATCCAAAAACTTGTTTACAATCGATGAAATACGGAATCTATCTTCTGCTTTAGGATTAAGATCTGTTGTTGACTCTCTTGTCGCATCTCTGAACAACGAAGGATTTCTTCTCCAAAAAGGAGGTAAAACATATCAACTCCAATCCATAGATTTTTGATAATGGAAGACATTTAAATTACATTTAGTTTACGCATATTAATTAACGTTTTAACTCTTTTGTTACGGTTTTAATTATATTTTGGACGTTTTCTTGATTCATCTTTGTTTTATAAGTTTTGTAGTTATTAATGTTATTGTACATAATTAAAAAATTAAGCACTCCGGATTGGAATGGATTAATTGGTATGTAAATTTTGTCACAGAAAAGTAATTAGAAGCACGTCCTAAATGTATTGTGATAGTAGTGTGATAATAAAACAATTCGATTCGTTGGTAAAGTGAGGTCTGATGGTGGATAAATATTTATAAATATTATATATCGCAGATGAAAGGGGTAACTGGTAACTAACTTTTCTTTTCAGTTGGTAACACATTCACCAGCATAAGTGTAATTGCTTTATTTTCATTCTATCTCAAATCAAAAATTAGTTTAATCTAATTGTCCATAAATGGACATCTTTATAAAGCACATGCATTTAATGTTGGTGAAAATAATTATTTGAATAATTGTTTGTACGTGATTTCAATTGTTTATTGAGGTGGATTTTGTTGCCAGCGTAGACAGAAGCCTGCAGAACTTTCAGTGCCACCAGTTGCAGCTCCTGAAGTAGCTATTTCCATTCCATCAGACTTAAAATGTACCAAAAACGGTCGGACAGTGGCTGCATTTAAAAGAATGTAATGAAATTGCGGAACGTTTTTATATAGGAGAAATGAAAATAGAGATAAGCAGTATTCTCACTGAGCATATCGCCTTCTCTTGCGTCAAATCTCACCGAACTTTTGCAAGAATTGCTACCAACACAAAAGCGATTTTTGTAGGGGTGAAAGTTAATGAAATTTTACGAGGTAAGAGGTATGCTCTGGTAATAATATTTCCTACTCTGTAGAATGTGGGTAAACAGGGTGCAAATCAAATGCCAAATAGCTTATTGGTATAGCATTTCGCATGATTTTCACCATGTAAGTCCAAACTAAACTATATGACGAATCAATATTACTGTCATCACTTACATCGTATGAAGGCTGAAGCCGGCTGAAAGGAAACATCGCAAAATCTGTCGGTTGTTGAGGTTCCAATGGTAGTACCGGTTGCAGTAGGGGGCAGTGGGAAATTGACCCCACCCATAATAAGTAGATAGTCATTAAACATTGCTGTCGCTGGACATACTGGAACGGTTGTTGCTGTTCCCGCAGTGCCACCAGCCATAATCCTTACATCATTCGCATTGCAAGCTGCCCACTATGAAAGTATATGAAAGCATTTCAACTGCCAAAAGTTAATATTGCACTACAAATAGTTAACATACAACCGACTCTTCTCGAGTCCTCTCCTCTCTCCAAAAACCATAGACAGTACTATTTATTTAGTAGAAACGGGATTTTTAAATAATCATGCTAATTAATCCAAAAATTCCTATGCTAGTAATGCGCTGAATATTTTTATAAATACTGAGCTATGAATACGCAGCTATCAGTTAGATTAAATAGTTAATTTACAACTCCGGGGAGTTGCGAATATATGCTAAAGTGCATGCATGTTATCTAAAGATATGTTGTAGGCTTTCTTACGTCTATAGAACGCATGCCATCTTCCATACGAACACAAATAGAGTAATCCATGTTGGCTAAATGAACACCTCCTTGATAGTTAAAGGATTGTACCTGACCAGATACACCAGTAAAGTACTGCAGACATCCTACTGGGGCTGAATTCGAACATAAAATACACAAAAAGAATTATTATGGACAAGATTACCATTTTGACTGTTTTTATAGTAATTAAAAGTCATTTACGAACCTATCGATAAAGAGTTGCAAGGTATCATCAAAATTTCAATATTCCAAGATCGCTCTTTGTTATTCGCGTTGCTACTTAAGAGAAGGTTTAATGTCAAAGTGTCACTGGATCCAAAGGGCACATATACTATTGATAACAAAGAAAATTATGTTTTACAGAAAATTTGAGAGTAAAATAATTACAGTAGTAAATTGGTATGTAATATTGTGTCATTAGTATTCTCACTGTGTTGTCCATTCATATTCCCACATAATGAGGGCACGGCTCCACCCGACGATGTCACAGCTAAAGAATCCGTTTTACACATTCCGACGTCATTGGACGCCACTGTAGCAGTACCACCAGTTGTCACAACCGGTGGTGAAGGTCCGTCAATGTCAAAAGCAATGAAATTCAGTCTCAACTGGCAAACGTTATTTAGCTTGCGAATACGAACTTGGCATACGTCACTTCCGCCTCCGGGTGAGTACTTACTGGGGTAGTTTGGGTTTTGAAATGATGTCGCATTATGTCTTATGATTCCTCCGCATTGGGCAACAACTATTTTATAAATATGTTAGTACCAAAAGTATAATAGTACCAAAAGCACTAAGAATATGTAAAGAATTTAAAGCTTACATTTACAGCAAACACCAAGACCTTGGGCACAAGACCCTTGAGCTGATCCTCCTTGAGTTGTACATTGGCTCCTAGATTTTGATAAATATAATTAAAAATTGGATACACATAATCACATAACTCAAATTTCCATATTATGAAACCTGGTATAGCAAAGTCCAGTTTCTTCTGCTGTCGTTCTACAAAGCTCGTTTGAGAAACGAATTATGGTAAATAGAGGAAAAACTGAAAATGAAAATAACATGATTATACATTACATAGACATGAATAAATTGTTCTAGATACACATTTGTAAATTCACTTTTCTTAATTTTTATTACGAACAAACACAATCTGTATTCAATTTTTAAACATGTCGCATTTTGTCGTATCATTTTTGTGTATCATGTAACTTTACAAGATAACTAAGATAAGTACTACTAAAAATTTCGAAACAATTCTGAAAGCATTAATTACATTTAGATTTTCGGTAACTCCTTTCCCTGGGACTGTATCCAATGTGTTCGTTATTATCTGGGTAACTTAACTCGGATGCATTACTATTGTGATTGTGACTCAAAACAGAGGAATGGACAAAATTAAATGAAATCAAAAGAACAAAAATTCTGCCAAAAGGGCGTCCTAAAGGTGTTTGCATATTGGCAATTCTTGTAAGCAGTAGTTTACAGCTTAACTAAATTGTCTTGTTTGGTTTGTCTTGTAAACTTGTTTCTGTATTTTATAAAAACTGAAACTGGCGAGCACTGTTAACAATGATATTTCTGCAAAGAGATGATATCTTGCGGGTCTCTTTAAATAGACTGAGTGACCTAGTCGGTGAGTAATCAGAGTTTTATATGGTTTCCTTTTAGTGATTTATGGCTAGATGAAATCTATTTTAAGCAATTTGCATTTTCATTATTAATGGTTGGCTACCACTCCCTGAACTGTAGAGAACAAATTAACAATTGGATGCTGAAGAGGAATCACTATATAGATCATTAGAGGAAATCTCTATACGGATATATTTATATTCGTCGTAACTGAAATTAAGACAAAGGAATTCAATGCAAATGAGTGTATTTAATAGGCGTAATCTCAGTATTAGATAAGCATTAGTAGATGGTTAAAGGTGTGTGCATATATAGGTACCAAATCATCTTTCTGTTATTACTTTGAAATATGCATGTACTACAGCTTAATAACAAAGTGTTGGCACGTCATAGTCGTATAACTGAGTCCTGTTAAGGAAGAGCTACATTTTTGCAAATGGGTCTTTCAGCAAGTCGTTGAGTGTCGAAGTAATCATATAGAGAAAGACTCTTTGGTATTTTAACGACACAATCCACTCATCCCGCAAAGGTGTAATATAAATTAAATGAGCATTTCAGACGGATTGACATGTTCCTCTTTAGCTCTTCTTTCAGTCATTTATTTCCCTCTAGCTTCTCCTGTCTGTTGACACGTTGAATTTATGAGCCATTCTTACTCACCTGCATAGACTCATAGTGTACTACTCTTTTTTGTCAACGAAATTAGGCTGAAAGAGAAATGCTACTCTGAGTCAGTAAGTCGGCAATGTAAATTGAATATAGGATTCATGTATGTATTGGCAGTATCGGTAAGCATTTTTTAACAGACTGATTTTATATAGATATTTGCAAATTGCTGCTATTATTTACTGCTGGCAGTTTACTTGTTTGGTCACTACAATTTTGTAACGTACATATACAGAGTAAATGTATGGTCAAGTGTACAGTAAAGCGTATTCTTAACATAATCAGCTCTTAATATTGATACGTACTTTATACCTATACAATACCCACACCAACTATTTCTATCAGTCATATTCACCAAAGTCGGCCATAAGGCATCATATATGAACATGAAACAAAGTCAAAGCTGACATTGACATCCTAAAATATAACGGATCATACAAAAATGGGTGTAGCCACATCTCAAGTCTCAAATCAACTCGAACTGTAACTAATCCGAGTAAATACAAGTTTACTGCATAACACAACAGTATATCTGTAGTAATGTAAGTACACTGCATTGTAGCAAAGGTTCTAGATCGAGTATAGATTGCGAGACCATAGAAAACCCACCAACCAACCGACCCTTACCTTACCCTAGATATAATATATATTTGATATGCTTTCACACGTAAGAAACAATATTTATTGTTTATATCCGTAAAGAGCTTAGAGGAAATAGTGACGACAAAGTTACTTCTATCATTAACATACTTTTCTTTACTACTCTTCATCAACAGATCTTTTACATTTCGATATAAATTATAAATGCTCAAATTAGGGATACCATTAACCTTCCATCGAGTCATGTACTATAACTTTTAACTCGTCCAATTTACAGCAAAATTTCATTTGAGTACAACAAAATTCAAATTTTATTTTTTATCAAATCAAGAAAATCAAAGATAACTCAACAATTATTGGAAAATGCATTTTTGGTCATGTTCTGAATTATCCATATGATCACTCGGAGGAATAGGAAAACACTTGGAACCAGTTCTGTTGTTCTGTTTTACATGTCAACAAAACTTATCCACTACTTATGGAAGGAAGTGTCGACATTATAACTTTCAGTACTTGTTGGAAGTGTACTTGTTGGAAGTGAAGACATAACTTTCACTCTAAATATTATATGCTTAGAGAGGTGTTGGGTGTCGAGGGACTTTTCCTCTGAGTTACGCCCTTATTCCGATTTTTCCCGATATTTTCAGTCTTTGGCCACCAGTTGACCAATTTAGTCCATTTTCACCAGGTATAATAATAGCCTGTCCGTAAGCCATGTTATGCCAGGTCATCTTCCGTCCATATACAATCGAAAGTTATCGTATTTACCAACGCAGGAACTGCGTGAATTTGTGAATTCAGAAGTTAGCCTTGGTTTCTGGGGATATGGCTAGCTAAAACAGAGATTTACATATACGCACAGGGACGTTTTTGGTACCTCCATAAGATTTTATGGCAGTTAATTTCGGATTGTATAAATACTTTTTTATATTTAATATGTTCAGGTATCTCTGTATAATAAACGTGTTCTCGTGTACGCAAGAAAGAATGAATTTCTTCTTTGCCATGAACTAACTCCCCAAAATTTGCAATGCGCAAGCGCGTATTCAATGTGAGTATAAAACAATAAACTTCACTGTGGGTTAGCATCTTTCGAAATTAAAACAATGGTACCTAATAAACCTTTCGAAATTCTTAACAGTGCTGGTGGGAACCCTAGTCGAGTGTAATCTTGTTCCGGAAAAGACTGATATGACGTAGCAAGATATCTTGTATCAAATGGTTATAAAATTCGGAAGGGTTCTTCTCATGACTTCATTTTCCTACATAAGTCCCTTTTCCCTATTCCAGATACTATTCGGTTAAGAATGAAGTTTACCTTCAAATATCGTAGGAATAAAATGAAAAGCAATTGCTTTTATTTTATTCATATTTACACATTCTACATGGTCCATACTCCATACGGCCCCGGACGCTTTATACACCTAAAAGTATTTAGTATGAATACACTGCAACAGATAGGTTAAGCCCTTTCAACCGTAACAGAGTCATGTAATTTATGTGACGTATTCTTTGTTTTACAAAGAGACATGGACATGGAGTACTACCAGTACCATGCAAAACATTGTTACCGTATTATATCATGGTCGCTCACTACACTCATTTACCATACCATCAGTCATTTCATTATCACCAATGAACGCATAATGATCGGAAAATTCACCTTTTATAAAGTTTTTAATGTGATTTCTCGATTCAACATGATATGGCTAAGGAAGTAAGTAAAGACAAGGACTTGGACAAAATAAATCATGACATCACAATTTGTAATTAACCAAACTACATCAACCGCCCAAAAGTACTGTATTGAGTCATTTCGGTTTATTTATTTACGACTACAATCTCTTTGATTATAAGGATAGTAATGCTATTCATAGTTAGAATTCATTACTATGAGGTACACTGCACAGATTAGATATCGTTTCGTCTACCATCGCTAAATGAACACGAGGTTGTGGTTTGGGTTTGATGCTTCTATAGGAAATTTGGAAAATCTACATTTCCTGTCTTTTTGTACCTGATGGCGATAGGTACTCATTATGGTATGATGTAATGGGATTACGCTGTTAGTTGTTAGCATTATCCATTTCTGTCAGCTACAATGGATTTAATTAAAGCAAAAAATTTTAGCTTTGGCATTGAAAATAGTAGTGTAACAGAGACTAGCGATCAGTCCTCATTTAACACGTCATTAATTTATACTGGTCTATAAAACTGAACAGTCTGCTCTTTTTGCATTCATTGTCTAGGATGTGTTCCATCAACATGTATTCGGTTTTAATTTCTCTCTTTGTCACCTTTTTCACGGTTCAGGTTTGTCTCACCAATTAATCTTCCCATATAGTAAAAGGGATTACAAATTGATAACTAATAAATCATTTAGGCCTTACTTCCTCCTCCAGGATGGGAAGACGAAATGATCTGCAAAGGTAGTGAGCATCTGACGTTACCCCGGTCTACTTGCTGCAGAAATCAGACATATCCAGTTTCGTTTAATTATGCTACTTATTGGAGCACTTGTGCAACGGCTCCAAAGGACCCGTCTGAGCATTTCAATGCAACTTTGGTACGTACTAACTATTACTATTTACATTTCAAATTAGAATGCACAATCTATCATTAATTTATGGGATTCAATTTCTTCAGTGGAATATGTACGATTGTTTCATCGGGAAAGCTTTAGAGGGAAAATCAGTGGATTTACACAATTTTGCAATGCTGATGTCCAAGAATTTCCCAGATGATATAAAAATGAACATCATGAAACAAGCTGATGTGGTTGCAGCAGCGTCGGGCAGTAAGCAAGAAAATTATCAAATTGTGTTACCAAAATTAGCTTTGAGTATACTAATTACTTATTACTAATCCCACATTAATTTTTGGAAACAGGTAACCTGAAAATGATAAGGGAAGAATACTACAAAATTGAATTAAAGGTGATAATAAATATATACATTAATTTGAATCATAGACAATGTTAAGTTTGTATCTGCTAATTCTAAAATATCACAATTTCTTTTAGGAATGCTTACAGAGGGACGTAAATCTTCCTCCAATGGTACAGATAAGTATTCAACTCAGGTCTAATGTTTGTGTTTGATCTCCATAAAGTATTGGATAATATTAATGAATACTATCTTTAGGAGACTTGCATTAGTGAATTGGAACGGGATCACAAACATGGTGGATGCTGCTTGAAAAGATCAAGTTCCAATTGCAACTCTAATTCCTTATGTACCGGAGAAAGATATATTTGTAATTTGGCAAGATCTATTAGAAACAATCAGCGTAAATGATCCGAACAAACTTCCTTTTAATGTTCAAAAAGCGGTAAAGCAATAATACAAGTCATTTTATACTATAAATGAAAACTATTAAAATATTTAAATATCAAGGTATGATTAACTTGTAATTTTTTCACTTTTCCTAGTGTGAACCTACAAGTGTGCAAATATTTCTTGGGAAATTAGCTAAAGACGACCTTTTCAAACCCCCAACTATTGGTCAATCTATTGACATTTTCGCTCCGCCGTTCATGCCAAAGAGCGAACTGGATCAGTTGAAGCAATCAATCCTTGCATTCATGGCAAAAACGCAGAAGAACGATGAACCTGTAGAAAAAGCTACATTAGACGGAATGGAAAAATATTATACGGAATTTCTTAGGAAAGGTAACAACATCCAAGCGAAAGTTGCTTTGAAATAGCCTGCATAATAGTGTATAGAAACAACAAATCTGTGACTTCCCTCCGCATATAGAATAATATGCTGTTTGATGTCATATGAATCAGTAATGATATGGATTTTACGTTTGCTTCGTATAGAATTGGTGGGTATAAAAGATGAGATGAAAGCAAAGTCCATGGTGGTTTCCTGTCTCTTTCATCAACAAGTTATTCAGATGCTTGCATCTACCTTCAAAATGGTCAGTGTCATTTGCTGTTTATTTTATGTCTATTAAAATAAGTTCAAGTTTACACGCACGACCAGATTACGACAGTATCCAATGTGCATTACCAATGGTTAGGTTATATCTATCTCTATGTACTTCTATTTTTAATGATTTGCTATTACAGAAATGCATGGATGGACAACATGGAGCACCTCCCTCAGGCCAGTAGCCCAAATAACCATCGTCAAGTCGGACAGGTAGTAATTATTTGTGAGTGTGATTTACCCACAAAGTTAGTAATTATGAGTAAATCGACTCACATCGACGACAAATCGCATTCGCTTCTATGAAATCTTTTTGTATGCTGTCTTTCTCGTAACTATTGATGCTGTATGCAAAGCATTTAAATATATGCGTTGCAGTATAGGCGCTGCATTAGTACCTACTTACCTACATAGGTAATGCAGTCTTTTTGTCATCCCCTATTTTTTTAATGTATTTATTGAAGTTCTGTTTTGCTAAAGCTATTTATACTGTGTCATTGATAGTAAATAAATTATTTTTACTATACAATTTTCCTATTCCCGTTATTCCAAATGGACTGGTACGTAGATGTAATAATACTACAGATATACTTATATTTGTAGCAATGTTAGTAGATCATCACTAACTAGAATATATAAAATGCGTTTGGGAACAATTGGGAACTATACATGTAACACTTTTCTAGTGTACAGAAGTGAAAAATGTGTTTCACATTTCTTTAGTAGTCATTATTCATCTAAAGAGTAAATCAACACCAATGTAATCAAGGAAGAGAAGAGTTTATTTCTGCATGGCATTTTGTCGTAGTCCTAAATCCTAATACCACACTACGCAGTACGCAGAGTACGCACTGCTTGAGGTTACGTCCTGTTCTTGAGGATACTTAGCCTGAGGTATATAAGTGATTAGTTAGAAATATAGCAGCATGACTTCATGAAATCGTAAAGCATATATTAAGTCAAAACTAGAATTATATAATTAGTAAAGAACTTTTATGATTGATGATTGTTCATTCATAAGTACAGATACCTTAGTGTAACTCGGTAAACGCAAATGTTTAACTGTTGAACTTAATGTATGTAGACTAGATTTTGCAACGCACAAATTCTTCAGGCTGACATTAATCACGGCAGTCCATAGAATATCCAATTGGACATAATACAAAAAAACGCGAGAACAGGTACATTTTAAGTATCTGTATCATTTACAGATATAAAATACAAAACTTCCATGTTTTAATAGAAACTCTGTGTTTGTAATCATTTGTAAACGCTTTTGTTGATACAATACATTTACTCATCTAGAAAAACATTTAGGTATCACACAACACAACGTAAGGCGTATTTAAGGTTATCATCAGACGGGCAAGGATGCAATTGTATGGGTATATTTTGTGTAGCTTGATTTACGCAATTTCTGGGTAAAACAATGTTTCTAATCCCACAAACCTCTAAAAAGGTGTGCCTTTTTCAATAATTTATAAGAAAATGTTAGTTTTGATAGCGTGATTTCTCTGGTATACGACGAAGAAAAATGTAAATTGAAAGCACTATGCTTAAATTGAATTAAGATAGTACTGGTTGCCCAAGGGCATGGTAAACAACAGAAAATTCCCATTCTATCTGTACATTCGATAAAATAGACAATCAGAAGTGTACCTACTTACATTGTAACATTACAGATATGGCGAGCTCTATTTTATGGCTTATTTTGTTCTAAGTACACGATTTTCCAGAAATAAAACCCTCATTTCCCGATCTAGGAAAGCTTTAGATCGTTCGCGATAAGGAATTCTCCCACAAGTGCCAAACTGTATCTATAAATGTAGAAATACTGCTGCTGTTGAGTATTAAATTAGAGATTTGCTCCTTGAGATACGATATGAAATGCATGCTTAAATATTATACTACGTCTCAAATATAATTACATGCATACATGCTAGAAAAATGAAGGATGGAGTTTTAAATATATTGTGACCTGTATGACACTTTCATACTGTTAGGTGCATGTAATTTATAAGATTTTACTTGCAGATAGGTGCATCCTTCATTTCAACATAGACAATAGGTGAATGCACTAAAACAATTGCACCACAATGATTTGCGAATATGTACATTGTTAGTACACTCCATTGGATTGTATATGCGATCCTAACAATACGTTCGTGCGTTCCTGAATTGGGTGCAAAATAAATACAGCAAGTAATAATAGGCATTCATATTTAAAATTTCATATGTTTAATTAGTAGTTTGTATCTGGGATACGAAAGAGTACCACGGAGTATAGTATTGAACGGAAAATGTTAAAAAACTACACAAGGAAATTAGAGTAGGATCCTTTTACTTGCAGAGTGCCTCTCTATAATCTTGAACTTGACATTTTAATTATTGCATGAGATAAGAATCATATCTGGAAAACAAGAACAAGACTGGCCAGTTTAAATGTAGATGGTTGTAATTTTCTAGAATTTTGGAATGTGGAATGGATAAAAATCTTGGAACACCACAACCAAAGAGATACATAAAAGAAGGAGGACTGGACTTTAAAAAGTGAAGTTTCCCAGGCTCTCATGTGTGAAATTTATTCAGCAATAATAAGCAACAGGCAAACACTTTATTGTCTGCACAGAAACTAACATTAGAAGTTGCTTTACCCGTACCAGACACGGTTAACACGTCTTCATAGTTCAACATGCACTTACAAAACGAAATATGCAATATAGTTACTACATTACATAGTGTGCCTAGTAGTGAGTGTACATAGAACCTAGGATGATACATAATATGTGGATATGGATGGATCCCACAATAAGACAAGAAAAGTCTCTACTACTACTTACTTCTCATGTGTACCCCTTAATGCACTACCACATTACAAGTTTTACAAACGAAACGGAAGAGTAAGCAATGGTAGTAAATCTTAAATTTTACAGGTAGTTAAAGAAATGTGATTCTATATCATTACTCATATTTTACTGTGCACATTTACATTTACACCCTTAAGTGCACTTTAGACTTTATGTCTGTCTCTTCCCTACGCAGTAGTTCGTAATGATATGTATTAACAACTTTTTCACATCATCAAGTGCCTCAAGAAAGGATAACGAAACATTTAATATACCAAAATAATAATACGTCCTAGAAACTTATATCGGTAAAAGCATTCATTAAAAGATTTTTATTTCGATCACGCAAGTTAATATTTCCGAATTTAACCTCAAATTATGATTAGACCTCACATGTAGCAGCTTTTCATAAGCATGAACGTTGATATTTCTGTGCGAAGAATTGACTATTCCGGATCTTAATTTTCTCATTTAGATATTCATAGACTGAATTCATGTGTTTTGATCATTTTAAGCATTAAGATTTGAAAATGGTTCGAAAATACTAAAAATTGCTATTTCGGAGCACATTAAGTACAATTCTCGCATACAATACAGCTATATTGCCTTGTAGCTAACTTTGTATATAGGATGCTTTATAATATAATATTCCTTCTAATTCAGGATGATGATACTGAAATTGCCATATTATTATCCAATCTTCGTCTCCATCTACATATTCATTTCCATATATAAAATGAAATGCTATATGATTTTTTTTGGCTCCTAATACTAACAAACGTATTTCAGCCCAAAAGTTATTCGTAATAAGTACTTGGTATCGGTATTGCATGTATTGCAATGATATTCTGTTTTTTCGATTCAATTCAGTCAAAACTTTGGTTTCCTTTGGTGCATTTAGTCAAATATTATTATGCAATTGAATTTACACTAAAGTACGAGTTAGGTCACGGTCAGGGGATTACATTACATTACTAAGAAAGCAAGTATAATAGTATGTCATAACTGTGGTTAGTAAAAAAAAATGTAATGCTTGGTCTTCAATGGGTCTCTAAGCCCTAAAACTGGAATATCGTTTTCCAAATGAATACATGAACCTGAAATGGTTTTGTTTGCTATGTTAGAACCTGGGAAGCAAAGGGAAAATTGTATTTGTCAGTCGCAATTAAGCGTTATAGAATGGAGTTTATTGCTGAAGCAAGAAACCATAACATGCAAATTAGCGATGATTAAAATGTATCATATACAGAGATTTGACCACTTACTGTCTACTTAATTTAAGTATAGTAAATCTAATCTTAAACGTTCTTAATACAAAAGAATAAGTAAAAAATTAACATTTGCATAGAAAACCTTGACTTATCTTATAACAGTATCTAACGCAATAAGTGTACATTGAGGACTGTTCCATTATATACTAACACTATAAGTAATGGTAATATATTGCTAATATATAATAAGAACTTTGAAACAAATCAATAGTAATAATGTAATTGTAAATAGGTAACAAACTATAATATTTTGCGTGCCAAATAGAACAGATGTGGAGTGTAGCTTGTTGAACAGGAAAGGGAAACAATGATGAAAACTGAGACGCTTAAGCGCTGCGTTGCTGTCACATTGCACCATACAAAAGACGTGCAATGCAACTGCAATGCACCCTCACCGTCTCTGGTTGAAGAATTCTGCTCTGATTGTATCCTTATAGGTAGTGGTACTAATTTAAGTAGGTATTCGTAATGCAGAACGAATTCTCGAAACTAACCGTTTAGTAAAACGCTGAAAAAATTCCGAAATAAATGAAGCACTTCTGAAATCTGCACAGTCAAAAAATAATTCACTGGTTGATTATTTTGTAAAATATTTCTGAATTTGAAATGAAAAGACGAGGCAGGTGTTAAAGAGCATTTTGTGAAGAGCGGAGGAACGAATGTTGGAAGAAACGGGCCAGTGGAGCTACTTATACTCGAAATGAGTCGATCGTCGAGCGGAAGTCCTAATTAATATCGTCAGGGTTCCCACAGGAAAGTCAAAGCTGGATCAACTTTTTCTCCTATTCTTTATACCTGTACGGTATAATACCTGTTTGGAGGAGCAGCTTTGTTTGTTATATGTGTACTTGTACTCAGGATTAGCTACTTTGAAGAGGACTTGAATTGCATTCTTGCTACACATGTTACATTATGTACATGTGTCTGCCGAGAGTTCTCATTCCTTTGTACATTTCTCTATCTCCCTTGCTCACTTCCTTTGACTTTTTTACTCTTTGCCTTCTTCACTTAACCTCCCGAACCAATACTCCGTCTTATTATTATTACTTACGTGTTTACCTACGTATTATGTGCTACATATTCCATACTGCATTAAATTTACCCTTCTGAGACTTCTGACTCGTCTCCTCTCTAGTGCATGCTAATGTTTTCAAAATAAAAGGCTAAAATCCTGACATAAGTATTCTAGGTACTTGATAAATAAACTAAAAAATAGAAATCAACTCAAATTGTATCATGTAAGTATTAACTTGACTAAACCTGCTTCTATGTATACTGAACTCATAATATTGTCAGACTTCATTTAACTATACTTAAATGCACAAACACTGTAAGCAAAAGCATGTACAACTATTTACACGTGTACTTCCTTTGAACTTGTATTACTTACATGATAGGATAAAATAATATGTCGTTACATTTACAACAATTCTTGGATAATACGATGCAAATGTAAGACAAGACAGTAGTACCGCTAGCAATAAACTATAATTAACAATAACCTTATGAAAGCTGACTTTATCATTTCCTAGTTCATTAAAATCGTAGTACATACAAACATTACCCATTGTGGAAAAATCAAATCCGTTTCTTGAGAAAATTCAATACATACAGTCGTAACTACTCTTCCACCTCTAAAATTACAGACTTTGAACATGGACACACATTAAGCTGAATTATTGCATTTATACATGCCAGATAAAGTTCATTGTTGTGGCTGAAACGATCTAATAAACTGTGCTTGAGAGAATCCCCATTTTCTGACAATAAACGGAATTACTTCGCAATAAATATGTTTTGATATTCTTTTAATGTAGTATTCATCTCTAGTTTAAATGAGTAACATGTTCACTGATTGTGACTATATAACGTTTATATCAGATGTTTATGTAAATTATGGAGTCAAATGACTCTATATGTGTTTGTAGTCACTACTTACTTGCAAGACAGTAACCTGGAGAAAGCCATTGCCCTCTTTCTTGCTTCTACACTTCATTGAATTGTGTTTTATAATTTTTCTCATTGCATTTAATTCCATAGATATTTTATTTCATTCATGATATCGTTCGACAACCAGCATTTCACACGATCTCTTAACACTTGACTTGTCTAAGAGGTTTACTTACCTTCTTCTAGTGCAAACTCTAGTGTAACTATAATAACAATTATGTAGACAGTCAGTGTCTTCGATTCCAACTACAACCATTTTCGTTTGGAAATTTCCCTTCACAACTGTGAATTATATCTGCGTGTGCCAGGATGTCTCACTGAAAATGTATACCTACTATCTAAGCAAATAGGTAGAATAACAGAAATCAGGAAAAGGAAATTCGTGTCTTCAAATGGATGGTAATAAAGCAGGAAAACTCTTTGGCCAATAATATAAGATACGGACCTGCGATAATCATAATTGACTGAGGGTTGATATCGTTTTATGATTTTGTACCTGCTTCACTTTGCTTTAAAATGTAATCGGGGAGATTGAGTTCAGGTTGTTGAATTTTCATTGTGCTTTAGTGGTTTTGGTATTGTCCTGTTCATTTAGCATCACCTAAACAATCGACTCTGAGAATCTGTAAAACTGTTTTTCATGAACGAACTAAGACTAAAATAAAGTGGATGTATTGTCAAGTACTTATATTATCATAATCCTTAGTTTATCTAGGTGCCAATACAAATCAGTATGATCAAGGGAATGAATGAATTTTAGCACCGAACACAAGCTGAAATGATTACTCCGTTCCGCGTATAGGCCGAATTGTGAGCACGATCAGATTTGGTTCAGTCAAAAAAATTATGTAACGTGAGATGGGTGAATTACAATGAGAGGAAAATGAAAAATTATAAATCAGATTCTCATTTGCATAATAAATGTCTTAACACAACCGTTCTTAAATTATCCCATTTCCGTCTATACTTGGTCAACATTACAGACAACTGACAACCGTGACATGTGGTGTCGTAAAGATGACTTACGTGCATACGACAGATTTTTTTAGCTCGCCCAAGGAAGCGAGCTTATACTAGAACCGCACAGTCCGTCCGTCCGTCGTTGATAGTCAAAATTACTTGCTTTGACTAGTTGATGTGCATGTCATTATATCTATCAAGTAACTGATTAAGCGGTGGTTATCATCCATTGGAAAAGAACGGCAATCAAAGAATCAAACTGAATAAATAATACTAAAAGAAAATGTCATTCACTTAACAATTTCCCTTTACATGCGTGATCATATTTAGCTGTGTGTAGACGTAGAGTGTAGGGGTTACAGACATAAACGGTTAAAAATCCAAACTAGCAAATCATTCTTATTTTTTGTCCTGCATTACTTGTATTTATACTAACCATGTGCATTGTGCTTGTGCATAATAATAATAAAGCAGATAGTATAAGCGTCTGAGAGAACCCACAAGGAAGGTTTTATTCTTAGGTACCAAGTATCTTCAACTAGCATGCAATAATAATATTTATTAACGTCAGTCTCACACGAGTGTGTTGATGTTCCTAAAATAGTTTTTGTGGGTATTGTGTGATAGTGTGTATGAAAATGTTGTATATCATAAGTGATAAGTGAACAGGTGGTACTTAGACAGTTGTACAGGAACTTAGATGTACCCTGCATATTTACAGAGAAAATCAGTTGCTCTGACTTTAAATAATTTTTGTTGCATAGGTAGTTTTCTTGATACGCTAACCGAAGCTACATTTATACCACCAATAATATAGAGTATTATATATAGGAATCCAAACGCGGATTAACAGATTACGATCAATCGTCTTTTGTCTCAACATTACAATGTAATACTGTATACCTATCATCAATCAATATTTAAAGCAGTCGCATATCATCAATTTGAATAATATTCTTTTGATAGCATATTTAGCATTATTAAAAAAGGGACTATAGTGTAAATGGAAGACTAGGATAATATTAGAGTTTGAGGTAATCTCATATCAAACAAGCAGAGCCTATAGTGTATCATGCAGTAGTGTATCAAACCAATGAACTCTGTTTTTGTCAGGCTTATTATAAAACTAGTGGAGCCCCTGAGTAAACTTATGTATAATATCGTACTGTTTTATATGCACTATCAGTGTATATCAATATGGAAGGGAAGTGCCCATAAATAAAACCGGTTTTAGCCCAATTTCGTTTGTGTGGGTGTGAGTAAAATGTCGTGAACATTTGTAGCTTCTGTTGCAGGTTGAAAGGAAAATGACTTGAAACAGGCAGATAGCAACAGAAATTATTTGGCCCTCAGGTTTACACTGTTTCCCTCTGAGAGTTCCTTACTTCCATTATCCTTATCACCTTATGTCATGTTACATCAACTGAGATTACACCTAGGCAGGTAGGTTTATTTTCGAAGGAATAATATTACGAGTTAAGTAGAATCCAATATTTTCAGAGCTGTTTTAAAACTTGTTAGAAAATTCTAGTTTTCTGACTGAAATAAGTGAATCAGTATGGAATGTGGATGCAAATATGCCAAAAAGTATAAACAGATATCTGCAATTTAGTAAGGTATACTACATAGATGTATGCATGAATATCATACCATAGATAAACTTCAAATGAGAAACATTGGGACGAATATTCCGTATATTATTAACAAATTGAACAGTTTATTTAAAGCAGTAAATATACCGAATAAAATACAAAAAATGATCTACATAAAATCTTGGTGTGTAGTACAGTACAAATTACACATGAAATCACTTCCAGTCCAGTAGAATCACGTTCACATTTTCAAATGTTCCTGTTAACGTTTAATCATACATTATGTAAATGTACCTTTTCTATTTGGAATTCACTTGCAAAACTTTAAGGAAGCCATAATATTATAGTTTCGTCACAAATGAGTATTAAGACTAAGGTAATTAAAATCTTAGCATTCACACTCAAGTCAAGCGTTTGCAGCAATATATTGCATTTGCCTCGGCACAAATAATATTGATGCATTAATTTGTGGATTATGGGATAACTATCTATAAGATAATTTGTATACGAGTATAATGTCTGTCGGCAAGAAACTACTTTCACCAACACACAATATTTTTACGTGAAGGTACTAGTTGGAAATTATTATAACAACACATTAAATTGTCTTAAAGCAATATTACTAGATAAACTATATATTCCGTATATTTTAATCTATTATCATTGTTGCTGCAGATCGGATTTAAAGATTATTGAAAACATTTGCTAATTAAACAAAGTATTATTGCATTATTGGTCTACTGTAATACATATTGCAATAAATACAGATATTATAACAAATACTATACTCATTTAGCATCACGTCCATTTTGAACTAATAAAAAAACTCAAACATTATTATTCAGTTCTTGAGGATTTTCACCAACAGGATTATGGGCAGCTTCTCTAACGTCCTGAGCGCTATGTCCTCCTAAGGGGGCAACTCTTGCTGCAGGTTCGGATGGAGGCTTCCCTGCAGGTGGTGGAATTTCGGCTAAATCCTTCTCTTTTTGTGATAACGCTCCATCAGGAGACTGATCATCTTGCTGAGTCAAATCTTCTTTCATGGGTCGGTCACCGTCATCTTCCTGTGCATCCAAATTACCTTGGGGTTGAATTTGCTGTCCATGCTGCCCTGGCACGGGTAGTACACCCAAGTTTTCTTGTGCATTGTCCCCAGTTATTTGATTTTCAGTAAACTTATGCTCACCATCCGGCTGTTTAAGAGGAGGTGAAGGAACTCCGGGGGCACCCAAGTCAGGTTTCATTTCTTGCTCTACACAATGAAAAACAAATGGATCATATAATGCCAATAAGAAGTTTAACAATTTGTTTTCTAATCCTTAATCCGGGTACTAGAAATATATTTTTCTAGCAGACATGTACAACAAAAAAGCACCTTTGTACAATTACCATCTTTTATTTCATACCTAAATACAACCTCATAGAGAATTCTACAATAAAAATCTTATCTGTATATTCAAGACACTTAAATACCCCGATTTTTGAAGACTAGATCATTTTTAGGAGGATCGACGACGCTGAATCGTGCTTTTGCTTTGGGTAGACTAGGATCATCCAGAATTATAACTGGTGAATTGTGAGGAATAATACCCTTAAGAGACTTTGAGCGCGAACTGAGATTGATGTGAGGCACTCTTGCTGAAAAATCCGAATCCATCCATCCGTTTGGATGAGGAACTGTAAAGGAGATCATGCAACCAAATACATGCGTCAGACACCAGATTTAAGACACCATACCTTATTAATCAAAATGAACGAGACAAAAGCAAAGAAATTAAGCCATAAATGACAAATAATTCGTAACCACATGCACAATTATGGTTAAATGGGTATTAGTAGATGAAGTAAATAATGAAGGCAGCCCAAACTGACACCAGCAGGCATGTTATAGGTATTATATTATACTACTTTAAGTATTCAAGTACTACTGTACTATATATTTGTAATATTTGCATTTCAAAAGCAATTTTATAAGATCTAGCTGGTAAAGGAAGATAAAAAATGTAACTATAAAAATATTAAGCAGTTATTGAGTTATTTCAATAACCTTTAACCATTATGCATTCTAAATGTTTTACACTCAATACTGGCAATCATAATACTTTCTTCAAGAAGATAAATACGGGGTTTTGTTATTACTGGTTCCCTGGAGCTGCTATCCACGAAATAACTAGTCCACTCTTATACTAGATTACTAGACGTTACGAGAAGTGAACCCAAGTAAGTACTGTATTCTTAATTGACCTAAATGAACTAATATATGTACACCATAATATGCAGACACTTAACTAGAAGTTGCATTTATAAAATAATAACAAACCTGCAGGGTCATTAAGCAAGACTGGTTGTTGATCGCCAGGTGAAATGTCTATACCAGGTTTTGCAACTGAAGGTTTAGGAGTTGATAGCTTCAATCTGGTGATTTCTTTTTCCAGAGATTCTTTTGCGTCCTTGAATTCTTTTTCTAATCTTTCATTTACTGTATTTTTCTCAGTAATTTGAGCTTGCAACGACACAACCTTTGATTTCAATTCATTGATTTCCTTGTTATTTGACTGCGTTTTTAATAACAGGGCGTTCTATAATTTAAATATGTTGAAAACATCAGTACAAAAAATATTGCATTATCACTCAAATAACCCAAGACCATGCACCATTGCATAAAAGAATGATATGGGGTAATTATACATCTACTTACAGATTCCTCTTTACAGCTTTGAGCCTTTTTCTTGGCATTGTCTAAGTCCACTTGCAAAGCTTTAATGGAGGAATCTTCCTTTTGAATTGTAATTTGCAGATTTCCTTTTTCGTCATGGACTTTCTCCAAATTGGATTGTAATGCATCATTATTTTTTGATCTGAAAGTACACAAAACCACAAGGTTAATATTTCTGCATATGCAATATACTGTTCTAAACTGAGTAAGCTATAAAATATCTAATTTATTCATTTCTCACAATGATATAAGCTGCTGCTCCAAGTTATGAATTTTCAGTCCCAGATCATGATTAATCGTAGATACGTTCCAAAAATTATATAGTAAAATCAGAGAAAATATTAACAATGCTCCTACTATGACATTGGGTGTGCATTTTCCATATGAATGCATTCTCATTTTTAACAAGACATTGACACTGAACACCGAACTGAACCGATGAAGAAATTATTAATGTCAAAGAAAGTGTCAACTTTCCTTGTTAGTCCTGTCTTGTCTGGAACTTTTTATTTCAACAACCCACCCTTCATTTACAAATTAAAACTAAAAGTCAATAAAATACCGGAAAGCCTTAGTAAAGTAGGTTATGGAGAGACTAGGAAGAGAAAGTGGAAAGTTAAAAGTAAAGTAGGTTAAATTAGACACTGATTGACAGGTTGACAACAGTGTCAAGTCGAGTAAAGGAAAGATGGCCAATCGCTGGAATATCGTCGATCTGCAAAATACAAATAATACGCATCTACAGATGACAGAATTAATACATTTGACATTATCGGACATATTATTTAGTTAACATTTCGAAATGCCATTTCCTAGTAGCCCACTTAACAAACAATACAAAAATATTAAAGTTACTTACAAGAATGGATTGTAATTTCCAATTCCAAAATTCTAATAATTTTAATGCAGATGTAGTATGTGAGATGTTTAAGAGAATAGAGAATGCAGTTTTGTAGATTTGTTATTGTTTCACATTTGCGAATTTCCATAATAGCTTCCTGCATGGCACTTGACTCGGAGAACCGCTAATATTTGATTTCAGTAGTAACTTGAATGAAAGCCTGTCCAGATATTTACATTTCTCTAATAAGCCTGGATTTTGGGTAAATAATTTGAAATACCCTGCTTTTGCTTTCTCCAGTGTTCGGTAAGTAATAATATCGGTTTGTTTTTTGCTGTATGTTTTAATTTATTATGCTTCGGTCTGGCTGGACTATATATTTGATTGGTTTATTTATTTTATAATAATTACCAAACTCGAACCGGTCTCGTATCGTGTCGGGTGAGATCCAAAACCTAAATCCTCTGCTGTATAGTACTTATGAAAGCTCCAAATTATTTATTTCCATTTCAGATGATTTGCAGCAAAAATTAATGGACGGTCAGCGGTAAAAAAAACTTGCCAATTTGGGGCATATTGAATATTGGATTAGTAAAAATTTGGCCTAGAGTTGACTCTGAGCACTGAAACCCGTAAAGATGTTGCGTGGTGTATTCAGGATAACCCATAGGTCTTTACAACAATTTCCAGCATTGAGCTCCTTCCAACTTCAAGGAAAACAATCTGCACGAGGTTTCAAAGTTTCTGTCGTCACCCAAGATCTCATGGAGTTCTTTGACGTAAAGAAAAATTGGGGTGAATTAGAAGTTAAAGTGGGCAGAGCATGGAATACTGATGAACTTAGAATCAAAAGCAATGTCGATTTGCACAAATTATGGTTTGTATTTTTCGTAATTGCGTCTCTTAGCTAAAAGTTAAATCATTTGTGACTACATAATCACTGATTACATCTTTAATATCTTTCATTTAGGTATGTACTTCTAAAAGAAAAGAATATGCTGCTAACAATGGAAGCTGCATCCAAGAAAGAATGCGAATTGTTCCCAAATCCAGAAAGAATTGACAAGGTGGCCATTATAATTATTTTACATTTATAAACAGGGAGTCCATGGAAGCATGTTATTATATTATATTATATTATATTTGATTTATTATTTAATGTTCTCTACGGGCACTTGGCCCACAGAACATGACAGTATAATTATTACAATTTTTATGTTGATAGTCTTATATCTAGTTATACTTATCTAGTTATCAAACATATTTATTCTGGCTAAGGCTGTCTTGACAAACTCGACTATCTGTTTTAGGCTGTAAACATCATTTCATGTTATTATATACCTAGTTCTTAAATATTCAGGTAACGACATGGAAAATAGGACGGCATTACCCTTAGCTATATAGATCTAAAGTCTAAATTAAACTGACTGATCTATAAAATTGTGACGATCTCGATATTTTGTTAACAGTTTTCGTTATATTTTATAGGTGGAAGAAAGTATGAAAAATATTGAATTGGTAGTGCGAGAGAGAAATCGAGCATATTTCTTACTCGAAACAGGAGAAACAGGGGAACGTCCTGGTGCAGAAGAAGAAAACTTCCTTGGTTTGCAGGAGTACAAGCAATTTGAAGAGTATCACATACCAAAAGAACAGAATAAAGAATGGTTATTGGCAAAAGAAGCAGAGCCAAAGTCTTCCGAGGAAGAGAAAAGATGGTTTTTAACTCGATGGAAAGCTAAACAGCGGAAGAAAGCTTATAGGGAAATAGCGTATGAAAATATTAATTTTAAAGGACATGCATTTTACTGGATAAAGATTCATACATTCATAACAATTGTTTATTGTTATTGACACTAGGAGACAAAAGTGGGAGGCTATCAACATTTTACAGCGCTTCCCTGATGTTGATCTAGCGGCCCTGAAGGCTCAATGTCCTGACATTGATCTAGACAAAATCGTAAAAAGAGTGAAAGAGAAAAATTACGAAAATAGGTTCACGTCTGACATGCCTTACCCTCATCTAAAGACAATGAATTGGAGAAAATAAGTTTTGGAATATTTTTGTTATATTTATAGGATGTCATGTATAAGAATGGAATGTCATGTGTAGATATAAGAGTATTAGCTTTTATTCAATAAATCTATCATAGTCACTTCATATTATAATATTTAAAACCTAGACTGGTTGACATCTGATCGCTTAATTGTCCAGTGTTGAGTCTGTTATGCTCAATGTGTGATTTTTGTCCAAGATTGAAAAAAAATTTGCTTGTGTAACATAGAACAAAAATGACTATATGATTTTACTGACTTATCATCCTTACACAAAAGAGAACGATCGCCATTTTCATTATAACTTTCTTCGTACTATAAGGATATTTCGTTTCTAATACACGAATGCACTACAATTTCCTTTCTTTTGCAATAGTGTGTAGTGTGGAGTTATTGATATGATTCTTAGGGACATTAACACTGAGTATTAATATTAGTGGAAATGTTGACCACCAACAAGAGAAAGTTGTTTTCTCCAGCATCACAGTAATACAGTGTAAAACTTTTACCTTCGGAGAAAAACACATTATAAAATACCTAATTCTATTATACTAATTATATTGCATACATTCTATTAAAATTATTATCTCTCTTCTTTCCTTTCTCCTTTACCCTTTCGTGGAAGTTTGGACTTGGACCACTCACAAAAAATGTTATACATAAATTACGATCCCATAAAACTGGAAAACGTATTCCGTTCCGTATTCCGCATTCACATATCTCATGTACTTTGTATATGTACTGTCTCACTACGAAGTACGAAAGTCAACCGCCATTGATAAAATTAAGCGTCACCAGCATAATAGTGTAATACTTGTAGGCAGGCAGCAGTATAGTCTTTTTGGTTGGTAGAGAGCAGTGTATTGAGCAGCGTTCTGGTATTTCCTGGTACTTATAGTGCATTGTGTAACTGTAACGTACACTATTGTGTTTTAAGTCACAGTCATTTGTACAGTGTCCAGGTCCAGTGTCCATGTCAAGCCAGAGAGAGTCCATCATCGATCGACTGATGTGATGACTAGCATATCATAAGGTCGAAGGTAATGCAAAATTTATTTATTTTTTGGTATGATGTTTGATAATATTGATATGCTTCTAGCTCCCTTATTGCCCCTTCAGGATTCAGGGCCCCAGGATCCCAAAGACAAAATTAATTTGTAAAATGGTGACTGGTGACCATTATTTTTGTACAAACCTATCCGTACACGCGAACTGTAAATTGTGCTACAATTTTACTAATTTCATCACAATTTATTTTAGATGAATTGGATGGGAGGTTCCCGAGTACCAAAGACAAACGCATTTAGAAGATTCGAAGAATCGCCCAGTCGGTGTAATGAAACTCAGCAAAATTCTAAAAAGATATTAACGGTTGCAGACTTTGTGGATATCAACTTCCCGGACTCAAAAGAGGTATCTAATCAGTTAAGATTTCAACTTATGGTACCCGTGCCGAGTAGAAAGACTAAAAAGGCGAAGAAGAAAGCTGTGAAAGCTCCATCCCCGTTTGCAAAATTTTCTACAACACATTCACCTGCATTTTCTCCAACGATTTCTCCTGCATTTTCTCCTGCATTTTCTCCAACGATTTCTCCTGCATTTTCTCCAACGATTTCTCCGGCATTTTCTCCTGCATTTTCTCCAACGATTTCTCCGGCATTTTCTCCTGCATTTTCTCCAACGATTTCTCCTGCACTTTCTCCTGCACTTTCTCCTGCATTTTCACCTGCATTTTCTGAATCCAGCATAAGCAGCAGAAATAATAAAAGTGAGACAGAACGAACCGAACGAAGGTACATTTAATAAAATTCAATTAATTAATAAAGTAAGGTTTATGCATGTACAATATAATCCAGATAAAATCACAATTTTCATTGTGCTTTCACATTTTACGGGTCGTTCCCAAAGTTAGCCGTTAGCCAATCTCTGAAACGGAGATTGACGAGATTGTACCATAATATATGTACTGCCCGCATAGCGTTAGGTATGATTGGACCCAAGCGTATGGAAATCTCCCTGCGCGGACACAAGCATTTTGGATAAGTTTTGTGTGAAAGCCCTCAAAGTATTAGGGCCAATTTTCCAGTTTAAAATTGTAAATAGGAAAAAACACGAATTTTAGCAGCTCAATTTCTATTCAAATTTTTTATTTTCAAAAAATGATTTCGTGCACTTAAATGAGATCATTTTTTCAAAAATCTGCCCCTCATATGCCCTAGATAGAAACATTTACTTACAGAATACAAATTGTCTCTGATCTCTAAGTTGACCCTGGAACTTGTCCTCTGCGCACCCTTAATTCCCGACATAGTTTGTTTGGTTCATCGCGTCTACTTAATAAATTAGAACACTTATAATGTTGTAATAAATGTATGTGTAATAATAATTTGGTGTTTTTTAATTAATACGCATATATGTATACGTAATTCATTATTCTCTCATTTCTTAAACTATTTTTAGGGAACGGTTGGACAAGGATAACCAGTTATCATCACCATCATTAAATGAAAAATCGCAAAATTGGTAATTATTTTTTGGCAAGGTTTTTATTAACAAACCAGTTCACGTTTATAACTCCAAATATCGACGAAAATCTTGAATGATGAGACTGAGACACTTCAGACTCTGTTTGGTATTTGGTGTTGTATTTGGAAGGAACGGCTAATACTCTCTCTTCTGTGAAAACGTGAAACAAAAAGTCATATGCTGTAGGCATTAAAAATTGTATTCTATGGTTCTTTCAGAGTAAACTCAGCGCAGCCTTCTGTGACATCTCATCCTGTTGTATTCTTATCATCTGCAGCGTACAGCTAGGCGATCCATAATCTTTCAATTCAAGGGAGTATTTGCAGAGAATATTTGCAGGCGATTCATTTCTTAATTCGTGAATTGTAAGGTAAATAAAACTCCTATTTTATTTATTTGAAATCTTTCAATAACAAATTCTTAGAATTTTTGTACAAAATCTGCTTAAATGAAGATTATTCAGTTTAGTTATATTTTATGGAACTAAAGAATAGTATTTATTCATTATTTAAATTATTAAGACTGTTGTAGAACTTGACGTTTTCTAACTGACTAATCTGATCAAAGGGGCGTATTATAGTATCCTCCGTTTGTGTCTTTTTAAGACGTTTTCGCTCTATGTCGAATATTTGTCGTGTTCCCGTATTGCTAATTTTAACTTTACTGATTACTTTTTTCAGAAATCAGACCATAATAGGACAGTCGGGCTCGTTCGGGTAAATTATTTTTAGGTTCCAAAATGATTGGAGGCCTATTCATCTATAATCACAAAGGTGAAGTTCTTATATCTCGTGTTTATCGAGATGACATAGGCCGAAATGCAGTTGATGCCTTCAGAGTTAATGTTATTCATGCAAGGCAACAAGTTCGATCGCCAGTCACAAATATTGCTCGTACCTCATTTTTCCATGTTAAGGTAATATATATATTTAAATCAAAGAAATGTTAAATACGGAATTTTAATGTAGGCACCTAGAATTGAATTACCAAATCTTGACTAATATATTTTTTCAATTGATTATTGAATCAGCGTGCCAATATTTGGGTCGCAGCCGTAACGAAGCAAAATGTAAACGCAGCCATGGTATTTGAATTTTTGTTGAAGATCATTGATTGTATGCAGTCTTATTTTGGAAAAATATCTGAAGAAAATGTAAAGAACAACTTTGTGCTCATTTATGAGCTTCTTGATGGTATGTTGCGTTTTTTATATTGATTCATAAGTGAGGTATAAGTGATCGTGTTTGTGATGTCCATAGATATAGATATATTTAACAATCGAAACTAATTACGAGTAATTTTTGTTTTGACAGAAATCTTGGATTTTGGCTATCCTCAAAACACAGATACAGGTGTTCTAAAAACATTTATCACCCAACAAGGAGTGAAATCTCAAACTAAAGAAGAGCAAGCTCAGATTACTTCCCAAGTTACTGGACAAATCGGATGGCGACGAGAAGGAATTAAATACCGCAGAAACGAATTGTTTTTGGATGTTTTAGAATTCTGTAACCTTTTAATGTCTCCTCAAGGTATATCGCTAATAAATGTTGATCCATTTTGACATTCTAAAATAATTACATTTGGAATTACCAATTTTAAATTATTAACAGGACAAGTACTATCGGCCCATGTAGCTGGAAAAGTAGTGATGAAGTCATTTTTATCTGGAATGCCAGAGTGCAAATTCGGAATTAATGATAAAATCGTAATGGACACAAAGGGAAAGGGACTCAACACTGAAGAACAAGTTCGTGCTGGGAAACCAGTAGTGGTTATCGATGATTGTCAGTTTCATCAATGTGTCAAGCTATCAAAGTTTGAAACTGAGCATTCCATTTCATTTATTCCCCCTGATGGCGAATTTGAACTCATGAAGTAAGTGCGACACTAATAATAATATAATGAGTGACACTGACACTGGTTAATTTGTATGGTGCTCACCATACTAATTAACCAGTGTCACTAATTATTATATAAGTATAAAATAACTAATTATTACAAACTAGCACAGTGTGCTATAATATAAACATGTGTGCAATACACAGTCGCTGTAGTTTTATATAATATTTCAAAATTATTACAACATGCATTTATGCGTGGGCATACGCTTACATGTATAAATATCTAGCGATTGAGCAATGCACGCAAATTCATCCATTCCATCCAGATTCCCTTAGCCTTTTATATATGCTATAGAAAATGTATTTTAGTTTTACCCCGATATTTAGACTCAGTAATAAATTATTATGAAATAATTTACAGATATCGGACGACCAAGGATATATCGCTTCCATTCCGTGTTATTCCCTTAGTTCGAGAAGTTGGTCGCACACGAATGGAAGTGAAGGTGGTTCTTAAGTCAAATTTTAAACCATCACTTCTGGGACAAAAAATTGAATGCAAAATTCCGACACCATTAAATACGTCTGGAGTGCAACTGATATGTATGAAAGGAAAGGCAAAATACAAGGCTTCCGAAAATGCAATTGTTTGGAAGTATGTCCAATTTCATTTTATTATATACTACTACAATATGTTATATTTCATTTTCATTTAAACAGTGCATAGCAAAGTTATATTTTGTTACGAATTCATATGAAACTGAACCAACTAATTTAAGCTTTTATATTGAAGCAAATACAATAGCGATGAAGGTTTCATATATTCCCTAGAATGCATTTTATACTTTATCCTATACGTTTCATATTTAACACTGTACAGTTTCACCGAATGTTAACGTCAAACCCAATGGTCATTATATAATGGTTCTTATACTTGCATTGGTATTTCTTTTCAATCGATTGTAGTTATTAAGGATATGGAGGATACATTTCGATTTCACACATAAGTATCCGCAGTACAAAATACTCTATGGTATATACGACTCATCTTAAGTTGTGGCTGTGGCTTATCAAAGTCATAAATCTGTAGGACAGTTTGTCGTATCTAAACGGCGAAAATGTGGTCATAAATTTTTTGCACAAGCTTTAAACTTTACTAACGCAACGTATCATTGATTTGTGTTTGGCAGGATAAAGAGAATGGCTGGGATGAAGGAGACGCAACTTTCAGCTGAAATTGAGCTGCTTGAAACTGACACTAAAAAGAAGTGGACTCGACCTCCAATTTCCATGAATTTCGAGGTATTTTTGTATTCTTTTTTATGATTTTGAATTTTAGTTATAACGAGTACATGAATACAATTAAACTGATTTTGTATTTAGGTTCCATTTGCTCCTTCAGGGTTCAAAGTGAGGTACTTGAAAGTATTCGAACCCAAACTTAACTATTCTGACCACGAAGTCATCAAGTGGGTGCGTTACATTGGTCGCAGTGGGTTGTATGAGACACGTTGCTGAATAAACTGGACTGGACATGTAACATAAGGAATTGAAATGGAAACAAACAGTAAATCCCAAATGCTAACAAAGCCTAACTATACTATCCTATATACTATAAATAATAGCTATTATACTACTAGTACTATCCTGTTACAATTAATTACTATACGATATTATTTACACAAAATCCTCAACAGTATAACACATCTAAAATCTAAAGTTATTAACAACTAATAATAAGAATACTAATACTAGTGTTAGCTAATCAAAGCTTCTTGAGCAATCAAAAACAGTTTGGTGTCCGGTGACTGTTTAGTAGTAGAAACGACATAGTCGGTGTTAATAAGTTGTTTTTGTACGGCTTCTGTTTGTTAAATTATCATATGCAAAGTTACAAGGTACATATTCTTTGTTGTCATAATTCACCCATATTGTATATATCGAAGTGTAAGTGTATCTAACAAAATATACAAAATGTTATAAGTGTACAATGTAAATTATACACTGATGAAATAAAGCACATAGGCATAGTTAAAGCAGATTGTCTCTAAAACGAAAACATTAATTCATGTCTGTGCTATTCACATTTTAATTTCTTTAATTTTGCATAATCTTATTACTTTAAAAGTAGTTTTAACCGTATTTCTCATATAACTATAACTAATAACTCTTCCCAGCCGTGGTCTAACTAGAACTGGAACAAGTAGGACCTTTTAGGTATAAGGATGGTCTAATAATTTGCATTTATGATGGTGAAAGCATTAATAAGGGAAAGTAAAAGGAAAGTCCTTGATGATTACAAAAATAGGATCTTTATTAAATGTTTATAAGTGCATAAACTAAACACATAGTGATCATTTTGCTATTGTTAGATCTTCCATGCTGTGTATATTTTAATTGCATAAAATAAATTTTTACTGATCAATAATTAGATACCCTACAAAATACCCGGAAAATGTAGGTTAGGAAATGTAGGACAGAGCAATAATAATATCCAACCATAACAGAAAGCCATGTGATTCCACTACTCGGCTAAAAGTGCGGAAAATTCTAAAGTTTTCATGAGTTCTCGTGCTATAAACTTTCTTCCTCGTTTCTTTCCCATCTGAACTTTCTGAACTCTTTTCCTCTACACTATAACAGATAAGATCAGGTATATAAAATATATATTATACCATCTATATAACCTAAAAATATATAAAAACAAGGTGCATATTTTACAGATTTTGAACTTTAAGGACTACAAATTATTAAAATACCTTAGGATACATACTGAAAAAATTGTTCCTTGTATAAATATTTTGTCCATTTAAAAATTGCTAAAGTGAAAGGACAAAGTGATAAGTTTAAGTTTTACACGTGGACAAAATTTGTTTTTAAATACCTACAAACACAAATTGCCGTTCGGTTTTGCTCAAAATTATAACGATTACACCAAGTATTATATATGTTATGTCCGTAAAACCGCAATAGTATAGGATAGGTCTTCAATTTTTGTATGTACATTAATTCACCTACATTTATACAATTATTAATTAAGTATTATAGTCATTTTAATGTTCTGTCTCTTCAAAACATTTAGTAATCAATTTCATCGATACCTTCTTTACACTATCTCCACAAAATGTTGATTGATTCGTGTATACCATTTTATGTGCGGAAAATCATCGTTAAATGAACTATTTTGACGTGTGAATTCCGTCAAAGCTTAAATAACTTTTAATTGCCGATTATGTGGTGAAACTAGCTTCTGAATTATGATACCTTTTCACAGATCATTACAAATACAAGACAAAGTACAAAAACGATGAATTACTGATCGAAAGTTAAACAATTATTATATTATTGCAAATCAAGTCCTTGCTTATATTGCAAAATAATTTTTACTACATACATAACTTACATACTTATACTGCTATAACTAAGAAAATTTTGGAAACCAAATAAGTTGTGTACGTAGTGCTTATATTCTTAATAACCTGGTCCATTTTCTTGCACAGGTACTTGATATCTATAATTTACCATAATATTCATACTTGTCTACTAGAGATATTTATTATATCTGTAGTTAGTATAAGTACACACATGCCATCATTATAATTAATATAATATAGTTAGCAATATTTTGTCATTGTGCTTTGCGTCTACGTGTATAGACAATGGGTAGACTAGTAAGCTTTTGCATGCATAACAGTAATCAAATTCTAAGGAAGCCTTTTAACCATAACAGTACACAAACGACACAAAGTGCAGTAGATTCTTATGTTGGATTTCAGAAGTATATTATTATGCAGAATGGAGAGGAGTACGTTAACATAAAATATTTTCATGGACAAGTTTTTCAATATCTTGGTATTCATGTCCGATTGGTATCTTTATTAGAAGAACAGTCCGTAATCAATTTCTTAGGTTGCCGTGTCGGATTGTGAGAAAAGTATATTATTTCATATCTATTTATCTCTTAAAATATTGAACTAGAAAGAGTTCACAAAGCTAGGTTTTGTGCAATGAGACTTTGTAATCTAGAGCAGTAAGACAGGAAATGAATAATTTTATTTGCATGCATGTAGCAAGCAAGGACAATCTTTTCTTAAAACTTGTCTTGTAAATTATCTTATTGTAATTTGTTCTTGTAAGTACTCGTAGTAAAGTTAAGGGCGAGTAAAGTATTTGGAACATTGTTCGTATAATTGTAACACATATTTATATGTATCTATTGCAACACAGACTTACTACTAGTGGGGTATAATATAGCTCATATAAAATGGATAGTGCAATTTTCTAACTGCAATACACAATAACAACAGTGCAGTACAAAAGCAATATTCCGAAAGTGTTTTCGTCTTCTTACGCAGCTGCTCCTTCTCTTTTTTCTTTTCATAGTGACTCTTGCTCTGGAATTCTTGAATGCAGAAGAGATCTCGTGTCGCTGGAATTGGACCTCATACTAGTTTTATCTTTCGGTCCATGTATTTAGACTGTTTCTGTGAATGCGTCCAAGAATTTCTACTTGCATGACTATCTGCAATAACTTCTATGCCTACTGGTAAGTATTATAATGTAGTGCACTAAACTACAGCACAACTGCTTTCTTCATAACTTTCTTTTATTTCATTTTATACTACTTTTTCTGCTACTGACACTCAGCCACTCTCTAAAGAATCATAGCCAAAGTATAATATTTGCATAAAATACCACTTATTTGTAGTACTGTCTAGGTGTAGGTACTAAAATGATTTCCTTCGACTTTTTCTGATCTTATGTAGGTAACGGAGTTACATAAATTACTTACATTCCTATGTAGTACATACTTAGATGCTAATTATTCGCTGATGTGAATATTTAGTTTCTTTTAATTGGTAATTTTATGTTGTGTGTTTGCAACTACGTTTTTCAATGACTCGATGCAATTACAAAATATTAAATTAGGTCCTGAGTTCAAAATTGAGACAGTTGATTGTCAGTCTCAAAAGTTGGAAGTAATTAAAGTAGGTACTGAAGCTTTTAGGCAAGTGCATAGCAAATCTATTATGTCATATCACGTTCACATGCATTTCATTCATACTAGTTATATAATTGTGTACCAAGGTTTATAAGTAATTGCAAATGCACTGTAACTCAAAATTGCAAGTACCCTTCACACAGCATGAAAATTGAGAAATTATAATACATGTAAGCTTTGAATTTTATAATCGCTGTTTTTTCATTGTATGGTATGGTATCCATGTACGTATACATCCGCAGCCAAATAAGTGCTACATGTACTACACGTACATAATTATATGGAACATGGTACATAAAGAAGTAAATACTTTCGTTACACGAATAACGGTTCCTACCGTGCTATTTGCCTAGCTAAGTTACTTATCTGTTTGCAAAGCGAATTTTTGACATGGATAAGAATAGCAATAGCCAGGAACCTAAAAGAGTGAGATATTGATTTCTATTGACATTTAAAGGACAGTAGTTTGAGCTTGAGCCTTTGGTTGCTTAATATGTAATTGCTTGTCAAATATCAACCGGCCCACTAGAAATAGGAAACCCTGGATATTGTAAAGTTTTAAAAGCAACAGAATGTGATATTTCATAAAATGATAAAGAGAAAGACAAAGGTGAAGTTATGTAGGTTGCTAAACCTACCTATACATTAACTATTAGGCAGTAGTAGTACTACAGCTTCTATATGATAGAAAACAAACATATTATAATTATTTCAATGTGAATACATAGTAGTATCAGGTAAAGGATGTATAGCACATAAGAATAAAATGCCTAGTGTCTTAAAGTCATTGTCATACTATTTAAGATTAGACAGACACAGAGTAGACTGACTCTGACAAGACAAGACGGGTAGTAAATGCAAAGATTTATGTCATCACATTAGCTACTACTCTGCTGACTGACTGGGCTGTTATAAAAAGACATCATTTGCACATTTCGCCTTGTCTTGCTTTAGTAGAAAATAAATCCCTAATGAAGCTTGTGCAAAAACCATGCCGAAGCAGCTAAAGTAAGCCCGCCTGTGCTGGAGTTTAGGATTAACCACGGGAAAGAATATCACATTTATTTAACATCCAACAATGCTACAACTTTTTATCTTAGGTTTTTTAACTGTTTTATTTGCACTTTTGGCATGTGGACCACAAAATATTTTGGCAAATGGTTTTTGCTGTTTGAAATTATATTTAATTGAAAAAGGATCGCGGTATGATTTTCTATTATTATAACGGATATAATTTCACTTTCCGTAACTTCTTTGACCTTTTTTCACTATATTAAACCACGTTGGTGAAAGTTTTAGCGATAGAGAAAATTGGTGACAGTTTCATGTTGTTAGAATATGGGATTGAAAGCAATAGGTGCACTTTTATGCTTTAAATTACGCAAGATATTAACAATTACTTCACTACGCATCAAAAAACGTTGGCTATTGCAATTATAGTTGGTAAATTAAATTGGATTTAGTGCTAGTTGCTGCAATTTTAGGTTTCTCAGTTGAGCGCAAAGTTTTTTGGTGGGAAATGGATCTTAAATGTATTTAATGAATCTCCATTAGTGAAATGTTAGTAAATAAATGATAAAATTGAGTGATCAAAATGTGTGCACTTTCAAATCGGTGAGAAAACACAACCGTTGTATAAGCCCTCGTTTTGACTAAATAGTAGTCTCACTTGATATCTGTGAACCATTCAGCTAGCTCTTAATTGCAAAGCATAGAGGACTAGTTAGTATTATGAAAATGAACTGGAGGAAAAAAGTATATATATTTGCTAATGTTATTCCCTCATTATTTTAATAAGAATCTATATTATAGCTTCGGAACATAATGCAGAATGTTTCTATAAAGTATCATTCACGTCAGATATATATACCCTAACTATAAATATATGACGATTGCGAGTAGCTTAATCAGTGAGAACTATTATGGCCTTCTCTTTTAGTTTCCTTTGACATGACGTGCGTACATTGCAACGTTTGTCTTTCTAATGATAGACCCTGTTGGAAAATTCAAGCACTCTTTCTCAAATGAATAAAACTTCCTAGCAAGTTTTCCTCAGCTCATAACTTAAAATATAAACATACCTCACAAACTACTGCCATAGTGCATTTAAAAATAGTAAATAATAATCTACTTGCCTAAAATTGTATTGTGTACCTAATCCGGACCGAAATCTATAAACAATAAGTTTTATCAACATTTGATTTGATAAACTTGAAAACAGCGAAACGCCCTTGTCAAATTGTCCATCATTTCAAATTTGTTGAAAAGGGTAACAGTTTAATCAGAAAGTAATTACTCGTTTGCTATTGCTTGAATTATTTCGTATCAATTTCACAATCCATTACTTTGACGGTAATGGATGTGAGACATTTGAGATGTGACCTATAGGCTAAGGCTCAGCGAATAAAGTCATCATTGGGCTCGTATGAAATCTTCTCATTTTCAACTTTGCAATATTTTCTACATAATTTCCTCTAATTTCCCTGACATACCTAATAATATTCGTATGCAGTCAACTAAATTTTTTATTAACTAAGAAGCTTCAAGTACTTCATGCAAGAATGAAGATTATTGCACTGTACTATAGGCTATCAAGCTGATCAGTCAGTTTCCCTAAATAGTATTTTTAGCTTATTAATTAAAAATATTCTTTAGCTAAGGATTTGTTTCTCAGTTTCGGAGATTTCGTCTGTATATATCCTACAGCTTCAGCGAATTTGAAAAAGAGATGCTAGTACTTATTAATTCATTATATACTTAGGGGTAGACATAGTCCATTGTCGTATATGGCTATTTGCCTTTTAAATGTGGTGTGTAGGTATTTAGTAATCCTATAAGTAGAGTAATATTTGCGAGAATAAAATGAAACAAGAGAAAGTGTTTAATTCTTCGGGTGTAGTTTTTTATCCGCCACATTATGAGAATTGTCTAATTTACATTTAACAACGAAGGAAACGAAGGTAGTGGAATTGGTGGAGCTAGGAGTACTTTCCCACAGAGAGAAAGTATTGTAAAGTAGGACAATAGGAAATATGTAGTGTCACCTCTGCCTTTGTCTGGTTGGTCTCGCACGTTTCATTTCACTTGAGTTAAGAGTTATCATGCGAATTTCATGAAACTTTCTTATTTCTGACTACTACGCAAATAGGAGTGGAGAAAGAGAAGAGAAAGTAAAGCATACCTTTGTGAAATGAAAGTTGCATGTAATATGCAAAGCTATATGTCTCTTCGGTGTGCTCTCCTCTCAGTTTCATTCATTCCATGGGCACCATTCATACTTATTTATTTCTACATATTTTTCTTTTCACACCCATTCAGTTACCAAGCTAGTTCCTGGAAAACACAGACTATAAAATTAGCTACTGAAATAGAATTCTGAAATTATCCTTCCAACTCATAATATAGAAAGACTACTACTACATTCACAGAATGAAATTACTGCACTTTTCTTTTAAAAAATTCTCTAAATAATAATAACTATTGTACAACTTGCTTTTGTATCGATTGTGTCGTCGATGTAATGTCGGGTAAATATGGGGCAGAAGGATAATTATAAAAATGTCTGTAGAAATGTTTCTCATTTCGTTAAAGCATAAAACTTGTTTTTTAGTGTTAACGACAGTAATTCCGTCGTTTTCACCAACCTTGAAGAAGTAAAATTTTGAGAGTCGGAAATCATTAAGTAAATAAAAATTGAGTCATTTGAAAGTTGTTTCTTTGTGTAGTGGTTTGAATGGGAAAAGTTGTAGAAGCCGGTTTTCCTGTTTAAGTTGTGTTGGTACTATGCAAGTTTTTCGTCAAAAGCACCTAATTTCTAAGTGTATGTAACATTATATGGAAGTTGTGTGTGGAGAAGGGCAAAAATATCTCTAGCTATGACCAAAGGGTATATAGGTAGGTATTTATTTTTGTGCTACATGCTGTTGTGCCAAGTTATTGTGATTCTGTGTATTTATTTGAACATTGTCGTACTGTTGTGTTATGTCTCGAAGATTGTATAGAGAGGATGTGTACATTTCTGGCTATTGTATATTGGTTTACAATGAAATGGCAACAGTAGGTATTTCCTTTTACGCTGTCAGAGGAATAGTAGTTACAGATATGTATGTATTTGTTGTTTGTAAGTAGTGTAGTATGTTGTCGGTGGCTTGGCCCGGTCTGGCATGGCATCATATAGCAGTGGCACAAGGGATTCTTTCTTCTTTGGTGTTTTTTGCACATTTTATTTGGTCTTGTCCTCCGTCCAAATGCAAGCCAGTGCATTGCAAGTGTTCTGGTTTTTTTGTGTCGTGTTTCTTTTAAGAAGTAAGTATTACTTAGAAAACCAAAGGGAGACAAGAGAGGAGACTAAAAGGGAAAAATAAAGGCAGAAGCTGTACAAGTGCCTGCAATACTATTACCATTACTCGTCTAAACGGGGCTTAAATCTTACACATTTACTAGGAGCGTATGTACGTAGACATATTATAGAAAGTAGAGGTCCTTGTAGCAGTCGACTAGAAGAGACCCATGAGAAAGCTCTGAAAATTGTACATAGAGTTGTTGTAGATATTTGACCGTCTCCTGTCCTCTTCTGTCCTCCTTATGCTCGAGTCAGAGAGCGAAAGAGTAAAAGAAAGATGTTGGGTCGATAAAGGGGAACTGCTATATCCCTCAACTGGAGATCAAATCCTTCGTGAGAATAGGAAACTTGTTTCATCGGAAGGAAAAACATTGGAAGAAATGGAGATTAGGACAGCTAGTCGTAGTTTTGCTGGTTTTCCTTGGTCATAGCCAAAACTGTGTAAGTTAGTGAACATGAGAAGAAATCGCTCGAGTCCAGGCAAGAGTTGAGCATTGACTGACTTGATTTTCCTTGTCTTGACTGCTTCCTACTAACTCGGCTCTTCTGTCTTCTCCTATTCTTTTCGACTATTTTGTCCTTCGCTTCCTCTCCCCTTTTTTCATTTTCCTCTCGCTTTTCACTGCTGCGGCTGCAAATTTGGCAGACGATTGGACACTTATTCCTTCAAATTTGCACATTTATTGACTTGTCCTTTGATAGTAAGTAATACCAAGAATAAGGAACACTAAATTCACTCATTCACTTCACTCATATACTTTTCCTATGTTATATTATCTTGTGGACGTTTATAAAGAGTCGTAACAGCTCCAGATTTGGCAACTTCAGTGTTTTCTTTAGCTCTCAAATATACACACAAGTAAATATCTCTGCTGAAATGGAATGTAAAATCATAAAAGCAAGAGTACACTACACTAGTCGGCGGAGAGGAAGATGATAATGAAATGAGATTGGACTAACAAAAGTCCAGACGAGTACAGCATCTACTAAATAGACACAAACTCTGTTTATACATTTAGCTACTCATCTCACCCATTTTCCTTCTTAATGCTCTCAGTTCTACAAATCGAGAAGAAAGGAAGGAAACAAATAAATATGAGCAAAAATATATGCAGACTAATTAACTTTATCTTTCTCAGAGAATGAGTGCCATGTCAAAAACTTTCCTACTCCCTTCGCTTTATTTACCAAACTCTTTAACTGTATCTACTTAACTTGCATCATAACTCTCCTACATAAATTTTTAATTGTAATCTACTGCCTTCCAGTGCACTTCGTATCCTATAAATTCACAATGCACTACTACTCTGTTACAATTTCCCAGCCACTCCTACTCTAATTCCAACAACGACATCATCTTCATTTCCATCGACTCTATTCAATTTAGCTTATAGCACTCACTATTTCCAGTTTTGATCGGCATACATCATCTGATATTACGATTATCAACATTAACGGTTCAATCCTTACCATTCTATATTGTGCTTAATTTCTACATTCTACTAAAGCTCAATCATTTATATTAAACCAGCTGCTTGTATATACGATCACTGATTAAATCGCTGTAGATTCATTGTGTAGCCTAATGCTGAGTCAGCCTTTTATAATCGTGATGTAACGTATACTAGTAATTGCTGAGACATCTTAGCACAAAATGTTGTACATCAATCTATAAGAATTTGATTGCCTGTGTAATTTGAATAGGAAATTATAACCAGAGAATGAATGTACTTGTTATATAATTATATAGGTAAAGTGGACGACGTGAGTCGTCCTTCACGTATAAATACCTGAGTACAGTATTGAACTACTAATCGATCTATTATACCACGTTTGTGAGATTGAATATTAATTAGACTGATCATTTTTCTGAAAGGTTAGGTAATTTAATGTTTTTCATATATTGCATATTGGGAAAAAATGATTTTCGAAACTTCTTTTATAAAGACAGACTACGCCTCTATACCATTGCTTTACGAAATGCAAAAATATTGTCCACTTGTGACAATTCTTATGATTTGGGAACTGGGCGTGTTTCAAAAAATTAGGAATTCGGTCACGATTAATAATGCACTTATGACTCTCGACTAACCAGAAAGAACTGTCATCCTAACATGAAAAATGAAAATGTCACCTTTCGATTCAAACCTTAGACCTTAAACCTTGGTTCAGTATAAACGTATTCGCTATAGAAAATACCGTACTATCTATTTGATAATTTTAAGACATTTTTAAGTGAACATGAAAGATAATTGCGATCGTCTTTATGTTGATAATATCACGTTGGATTGCATTTAATTTGGAAACACACTTGTCTAAGGCAGGCTGTAACACATAAATTTATTTTATTATGTAGAGATCTTGTAACTTAATTTAACCAGATATCTTTGTCGGTCATTGCATATAGACTAACTGAAAGTTGTAACGTATGCTGTTGGTATTATTGTGGAAGCCCATAATATTATAATATGTAAGTGTGCATATAGAACGTTAATGGTGAGTGTATTTAATATTATTGGTGTATGAATGAATCTAGTTTTGGATGTGAGAGTTTTATCTATGTAGCTGGAGCATGAAATAGTGGAGAGTGGCCGACCCATCCCGTCCGCCCCGTAGCTCATATGAGTTCTGTTGTGTTAATATGCAAATATTTCTATATGTGTAATGTGTACATACGTAAATATATCTGTAAGTACGCAATAAAATAGAGTGAAAGTGTAGGGTGAACGAAGTGAAGTTAGAAATCAGGATTGTAATGTCCATTTTTATTAGGCTAGAAATGCCCATTCTGTCAAAATAGTAGAATACAAAATAGAATATGCATAGAGGAGAAGTATTTCAGGAAAGCGTTTGCATGGATCGTTATTGCGTAGCAATTGCTAAGTCTTGATCGGCAAGTAAAAAGCAACTGTTTCACTACACAGAGAACGGCAGCTTGAGGTCTTTTGTAATATATTTTTGGCTCAAACCCCAAGACGAAATAAGGGAATAAATTTAGCAGAATGGGAATGGAAACAGGCATGGGCTGTTCCTCAATTATTTTTTAGTGCAATAATAATATATTTAGCGACCGTACGGAGCATATGAGCTTTCTATCTGCACAAACCATAAGTAAGAAGAAATGAAGCCTTGCATATGAAAAAAACCAAGAATTCATTTCCATTTTGGCTGTCTTGACGCTTAGCCAGAGCCATGTCTTATATTTCTTCCCCATCTACTAATATCCTCGCAAAATCCACTGTTCTTAGTTTCCTTGTGTGTTTTAGAAATATAGACTGTGTACTCTGTACATAATGCATATAGACATACTTTTGTCTATAAGTATTCCCTTGTAATTCTATTGTATGTTTTATTTTTGCATTCCACACTGATGTACTGTGCACATTAGATTATATAAGGCACATGTATTCAAGTTGAATTCTACTTTACACACAATCAGTCTGATCTTCTTCTCTTTGACTAAATTATAATACATTTAAATGTATTGCTGTTATACATACAACTTGTGTGTACAATATAAATTCTTTATTATGACTCCTGATATGCATTTTGCATTGCATGGCAAAACAGAAGAAATCTACTTATGTGCAAATATTTACTGTACACAGCGCTTGATTTCGCCTCTCTTGTTTTGGTAGACACTGTAGCAAGCATTTTATTATATTGTATAGGTAGTTCTGGGTGTATTAAGACTATATAGTTACTATCTAGGAGTGAGATATAGAAAGAGATAGATAAGACAAGACAGTGCTTTCTAGTAGGTGGGGTAGACTAATATTGGTATTCAGGGAGTTATTTAGGAGTGAATCTCAGCGGATTTTTCACTCCAATTTTTGCTGACCGATGATTTGTGCTCTAGCTCTTCCTTTGTCTGCCCTGCCGCTCTTACGTTTCTATGTGCATCTGCTTCGCCTCTTTTCAACTTTGAAATGAGGAACGAGCCTAACTACATCCGAGGATGGTCTTTCTATCAATATAACTAAAGGGGTTTACCCTTGCCCTCTATCAGCCAATTTTACTTAGACACTGGTTACCATACTGGTAGCCAAGAAGGAAATAAGGACCTATATGACCTAGGCAGAGGATTCTTTTTACGCTCATCATTTCCTAGATTTCGTACTTGTTATTCCTTTGCATTTCATCGAAATTCGCAATTCAAGAGTAAGTGTTGAGCAGGAAGGGTCTGTAAGGGAAGGAAGCATAGTGTTTTTACTAGTTTGTTAGATACAAATACGTATACGAGTGTGTGCAATGCTCACAGCACATAATATTACATGTACAGCAAGTTCCACCGACCGACGATGAGGAACAGAAAGATCACGGAATGCATGTAAGTTGTAAGAAAGGGCGAGAGAGCGACCTGTTTTCGAAGCAACTCGGGCTCTGACTTTCTTAACTTGTAGTAATATGGAGAAAGCAGTAGTTAGATGTCCCAAGACATTGGTCTATATAGTATTAGTTATGTTGGTAGGTCTGTTCAAAAGTGAAGTAGAAATAAGTGGAGTCAGACCCGCAGGGAACTTGGTCCAAACGTGAACCTAATACCGGATTTATTGGCTCGAGAATTCTCTATTAGCAATACCAATAGAAAGCTGCTGGAGGGAGAAAGCAGTGAGGAGAGGATGAATGGCTGGATAGATCAAGAGATAGCTCTATAGATGTGATGTGCCATTGCCACCAACACTCCCTACCAAATGGCAACTAAAAACTCATATTATATATGAATTCCTAGATAAGTTTGATTCCAGAAAACTACTAAATGTATACCAAAACATATCAGATATAAATATCTATCTAAGACAAAACATACGCTTTTCAGACCACTACTTTCTCCACCAAACTTGAGACTTCCTACCACTCTTTTTCAATGTTCCCTCTCCGACTAATGTCGATCGTGAGACGATGACTCTATCCACCAAGACATTCCAACTTCAGTTTCCAAACTAATTCTACTGGTACTTCTAAATATACAGACATGTGTAAATGTAGCGAAAGAATTTGACCAAAACTACATTTTCAATGCACTTATCACCAGCGCCGAAATATAGGGAGGTTCCCCCCTCCAAATCGAAAAATAAAAAAATTGTCTAGAAAGAACAAAAATAATTGTAAGAATTTTCCTAATATTTTGACATACATATATTTTTCTGCCTACTCTGAAATTTCTTTCTGGTTCGACCCTGCTTATCGCAGAAGTTTCTAGTATTTTATGTAAACATGAAGTACACATAGGACCTTAGGTACTTATAATATGTCTACTTACACACATACGGGGACTTGAGTACTAAATCTAAAATTACAGAGCAAAGTGGTAGGTACTTTTCCCTAACAATCCCAAGTTCCAAGTGATCTTCTTTGGAGTAGCAACGGTTTCCTCGGACAAGAGTAGAAAGTCAAGATGTTTCTCTACCGGCATCCATATGTATTTTTCCATTCCCGTTGGCCTTTTTTATCCCTCAGTCGGCATTTGTGTTGGCAATCCTACTCCACGTCTTTATTTTAGTTTACTTTTGTGTGTTAGCCTCTATTCACATAGGCAACTGAAATGGGATGTAGTGATAGAGGGAACCTAGTTGATCGAAGTCTAGAACGATGTAGTCGTTATAGGCTATATAAATGGAAAAGGAAAGCACTCTGTGGTATCTGTATAATATGTAGGTAGGTACGTAGTATTCAAAGCATTAAACTGATAATGCGTTCCATGAAAATGGAGCGAGGAAAAGAGAACTGCCTTCGTATTTTGTGGATACAGATAGCAATTGGAATGATATGCTAGGGCAGGCCATGTCATGCAAGATGGGACACTAAATTTGGCTTTTGCGTTTATGTGCTCGAAAAACTCTTAGCTTTCGAGGTTTTCCGTTGAAAAAAATTTTTGCTCAGAGATTGTAATATAATGATGGGCTATATTAGCTATATTACTTTAATGCAATGCATTATCTATATATATGTAGAATCATATAATGTAAGAAACCAAATAATGTGACACAATAGTTAGAAGATTTGTTTTGCTTAGGTATAATGTAGATAAGTGTAGAATGTAGGATGAGGGTGGGAAGACAATTCTATCTGTACCTATACATAGAATATCTACCTAATGTTCGAATCTGTGCTAAAGGAGTAAATGGATATTATAGCTGGAATTTGAGAGCCAAGAAAGTGACAGGGCGTGAATTCATTGTCAACTTTACAGTTGGATAGGTGACATTTTTATCCAGGGTTTATGGGCCTTTTAGCAAAGCATTATATTATATTGTTTGCAAATATGTCTTTTTGCAAGCTGCATTCGTAAAACATAAATGACAAATTCAATGAGTGCATTTAGGAAATGAGAGATTTCCAGCGGGTTGACTAAAACAACATCATTCCCATGTTATGTACCTTGGATTTGTAATAATTCAGCAATGCACTCTAATCGCAAAGCTAATTGGACAACCTTTCTCCTTGTTTTATAGCGGTTTTATTTTTATCGACTAAATTTGAGGAATTACAGGAACACTTTCACATAACCTGCCATAACCATAACGGTTTTTTCTGTTTCCGTCCTGTAAAGTGCATGTCAGGTACTGCTGTACCTAAATTGCGGATCTATAGCCATCCCAGTGAAAACGTTGTTTTAAAAAGCATAAAAAAATTTCTCGTTTTGCAAAATAGGTTGTTAAAATGGGAGATAGTATGTAGTAGTTGGAGTTACTTATGCTCACGTAGGATATGTTATTTGTGTAAGAAAGAGAAAATGTGCTAGTAAAATTTTTACGGTGGAAAATGTGAAATGTGGATATGGTGACAGAGAGAATTCACACGTAAACTTCTCACGGTAGGGATCCATTATTTTAACTCAGCTATAAACAACATAGTTTATTGTATGTGAGTGTAACTGATGCAAAGACATAAAACGGTCCCATTCTGCCTTGCTTAGTAGTGCGCTTAGAGCTGGGACAGAAAACAAAACACATCACAACATATCTCCACAAATCCTGACTCCATGGATGTAAATACACGAGTCTAATAAATAGATCAGAAAATGCATACGGAATGCACGTTGCTGCGATTTGAGTCACCTATATTTACCAAGTGGAGGTGACGTGAGCTGAGTTCGTTTAGATGTTACTTTTCCAATGTACATCAGTTCAAATACGTTAAATATACGAGCAAACGTCTGTAGGATGTGAATAAGTTGTGGATATTTGAACAGAAGAGTAGGTAGAGTATCTATACAGCTTTAGGTGAATAGTAAAGGTAGATAGCAAGATAGATATTTTATTTCCAAATGGGTTTCTCTTCACTTTGCGTTTGGCTTCCGTTGACTTTAAGAGATCTGTGTAACTACCTAAATAGTTATGTATGTTGTGCATGAAATGGATATCTCTATTATTTGGGGACAGAGAGAGAAAAACTGGAATCTGGCTAAAATATAGAACTAGGTCCTCATGAATGCGAATTTATAGCATCTGTCTAAAGGTTGTCGGTGTAAATCATTATTCCATCCTTTGTTGTTATGCTCTTAGTATATGTGATGTGAATGAAAATGGCTGGGGAGCGAATGAGCGTGAATTCTCAACACCAACCAACACCGTTGCATTTACATTTTACATTGCATGTCAGGGACTCGACTCAACTCACCGACTGCGACTCCGACTCCACTCACCGACTCATCAAGGCAAGTTTGCTTAAAGAACAACTGATTGCATTGCATAACTAAACTAGCTCTAAATTATTGTAGTCAAGCTTCCACCCAAGGTGCTGAGCAAATCACTATTTTTTCCTTTTCATTTCCACCGGAATCCGTGGAGCAAATGAGATTTGAACCCAATTATTTGTACCATGTCCCATGTCCCCCCTGGATGTGTTTTATCCACTTATTTCATTTTGGCATGCATGGAAACTACAAACTCTCTTACCTTTACGTACATTTCCTATCTGATTTAGGAGAAAACCTTATGTACGTAAGTCACAGGGAAAGCATATATAGAGTCATACATATACTCTTGTGCATATGTTAACTATAACTTCCAGATTGTTCCCGAATAAAATTGTACATCGTGTTGTGTGTAAGAATGTATGTAACAGAAATAGGAATGCCTTTTCATTTTTGCTTTTCCTATCAAGCTTTCTGTGCACACGTTGCATATAAATACTGTACATTGTTGATTTACGGGAACATGTGTAAATATGCATATACATGGGAGAATTCACAATGCTTACCAATGTAATTTTCTTGTAATAATGCGAAGTACCGTACAGAGGTTACCTCAAGGACAGGACTGTACTGCTACATTTGCATACAATATTTATATTAGCACTATCACGTATAAATTCTCTTATTGTGTTTTAGCCACGAGCCATGGAATTGTCTGATTGCTCTTTATCTCTTTTGTATTACAATGTATTTTCCATATTAGTAGTCAATATACAGCAGTACTGTTGTGTGCAGATTTTACAGAAACTTGTTTTGTAAACGTTGACACCAAAACCTGGTAGGAGAAAAGACAGCTTTTGATGAAGTAGAAAACTCAAACAGTTTACCAATCCTAATGTGCCCATAAATAGTTTAGCTCTTTTTACAGCTACACCTAATCGTTCAGTTGACACCATCAATCAACCAAAGTTTTAATGTATCTTAACAAGTTTTTACTGGGTAAACGGATTCTGCACACCCTCATATCTAAGTCAAAAGTCTCGACGTGCCAATCAAAAGTCAGCCTTATGCTTTATATCCATACGCACTAAAATATTTTTCAAACTTTCCTTCAACTTTTATTTAATGCTTAGATTCTTCCATCACTCACTATACATGTACAGTACAGATTAAGGATTTTGCATTAAAAGTTCGTGTCATGTCAGTATTTCCTTCCACATTTTTGTCTAACCTATAAAAAATAAAATATTGCACTTTCCAAATTTTAAATATAAAATATGCCTATTTAAACTACACAGTAACTATGTGTAGGTACATGTTTTTATTACCTACAACTTTTCCTATTCTATAGATGCATGCTGCTATACTAAGTACGTGTAAGAAAGTAAACACAATATTATTATGATTTGATTAATATTTAACGTTTTATCTTATGTACATCAGTTTCTTTCTGTTGTTGTGCTTGCTTGTGATTTAAGACTCAAAATTTTGTTGACTGTAAGTGGTCCATATAACTACATACACAATAATTAAGTGAGTATTTGTTACTTCCGTTACATTTGAATGTCGAATGTACTTGAAACCATAACTAAACCCCAAATACTCATTCAAGATCTAACTCAATGTTCCAGTATTAGTGTGATGATTTATTTAATTAGGTGGCAAAGGCAACATAAAACATACTAATCATGTAACTTATTGTAAAATATTTCCTTCGAAGGGCTTACTTGTCAATACCAGCACAAAAAGGAAACAACCTTCTTTTCAGCACCCTGTTTCTTACATATTGTTAGAGTATCGGTGGGTAAACTAGCCTATTTTCTATTATTATTAGTTTAATTTAGGTTAGGTTTCATATGACAAGATATCTGAATAACAAGCTGTTATCAAAAAGGTTTTTGGTATTTTTTCCGCGTACTGAAAAATTGGTGTTTAAATTCAGGGGGTAAATCCTTTTAAGCCTCATGACTTAAGAATTGATTGCAATTTTTGGAAGAAATGAATTTTGCAAGAATATTGATGTCGCAAGAGATGTTGGTATCTCTAATTGGTCGTAGATATTGATGCATTCAAGGAACAAAGGCCATCGTTGTAATCGTAATTGATTGAAATTCTAAGAAATATACGTACGTATATAGCCTAGGTGAGATGATCAGGGGGAGTAGAATGGAAAGTGTGTGTACAGAATTACAAATGCCTAGTGAACGGAAGGAATTGGATGTTGGTGTCAGGAGGCAGTTCCTAGAATAGGCATTTAGCATTGAGAAGTATACGTGCAGAGAGTCTCTTAGCACAACGGGTCTACAACTTAAAGTACATAAAAATCATGATGTGTACGCAATCGTTACTTGTTTAGCTGCCATAAGAATACACAAAAGTCGTCCATCCCAGATTCTTTCATATTGTCTTATAACTCATGTCCAACCGAATTTGTATATGAACACCTACATCCCATATCTAATTGTACTTATAGCAAGTATTAAACTATCACTATATCTATTCATCTGGAGAACTTAAGAAAGTTCCACTCATGCATGTAACTTGTAAGTAAAGATACGATAAGTATGCATGTAGTTTAGTACAGACTGTAGAGGAGCATAGCCAGATGCTATGTATATGGCTCCCTTTAACTCAAACCACTAATTTATTCTCTTTCATTAAAAGTTTATTTATGGGTTTAATACAGTTTAAGAAGAGATATGGTTAAGAAAGACTAAGGAACAAAGAAACTCTGCCTGCCTACCTCTATTCAATATTCGAATTGCATGAAACTGACTGAGGTAATGCAATCATCCATCCTATCTGTACTACGTTTCTTTTTCAAATTTTATATGTCAGAGGCCCTAATTCCTACCATGCTGGTACACAGACTTGTCTAAGCTATCTCGTTAAGCCAAATCACGTACAAGTAAGATATTCGCTTTGCTAACAGTTATTGGAAACTCCTTTGTAAATGCACCCATTTAATTCCTCAAGTTTACCCCGGAACTGGCAAGTGAGACTACTCCGTATACTTCAATTTAAAAAGCGTTCTGAAGTGAAAATTTTTGTTAATTACAAAAAATTTTAATGGAGAAGTGCACATTGTACTTAAACTGTCTATTGATTTTGATCTCTGCATTTATTTGATCAATATGACACTTGGATAAAGCTAAAACAAACTTTAAGACAGAATTCTTCCCTTGAAATCATTGCGCAAACACACTGACAACCAGAAAGGCATTTCTCTACTGTTTAATAATATACATGTGCTTACATAATAATATTATTTGCTCCTGACATTATTTGAGAGTAAGCGTTATTCCGTAACCATAAAGTAACAAATCACGTAACGTAAGTCTTACGTCAGCCCTTTAAGTAGGAATCCTACGTTACGTGAAGAAAACTGACTTACGTGACGTAAAAAGGAAAAATTACGGGCAAGGCTTACGGACCTTATGAAAGGTTGAAAGGTTACCTTGCCCGGCATCAGCGGTACAAGCCGTAGCTTCCTACTTACTCCACCACGGAACCTCTAATAACTGAAAGGTTTCCGTGCACGATATCAGCGGTACAAGTAGTAGCGTCCTACTTACTCCACCACGGAACCTCTGATTTGAAGATACGTAAAATCGCTAACTGACATACGTATGCATGGCGTAACTTTTTACCTTACTTAAAGAACTTACGTTTCGCCAAACTTAAAGTTACGTTAAAGGACAACGCTTACTCTCAATGTTACTACCTAATACGTACAAGACGTAGTTAAATGTAACAATTTTTGAGTAGATTTAGTGGATTTATTCAGTTATCTTGTAAAGGACGAGTTGCAATAACCTCCTTGCTCATTTGTACTGGTGACAAGAGTAGGCGTGACTGTTGAAGGTTTAATGTTTAATATTTGCTTAATTAAATGGACACCGGGTTCGGAAATAAAATATTATTAATTCAAGCCTTAGCTGGGTGAAAGTGTGGGACTTTCTCGGTGGTAATACTAAGCTAAAGGCTAGAGTTAGTTTTATATGATTACATGTATTAATTTCTTAAGTGAAAGAAGGAATATATCATTGAAGTGTGGCAGGCTCTGGTGTGCTAGTGCCATAGTAGAAGCCATTAATACATGCATTTAGTAGTTTCACTGCTCAGACTATACTAGGTATATGAGGATTGCATGGGAGTTGTAAAATTCACTCATTTTCATTTCAATTACAGAACACGTACAAAGAGGGATACAGATATCTATGGTATGCCATGCCATGGACAAACAGAAAAGCTAAGTTACTGATGGCGTGATATGTTCTGTGTGAAATTCTAATGCTTTGTACACTCTCCATGTAAGTCTTAGTCCATTCCACATTAGCTACCTATATCATTTAAAAAGACACTTCTTATGTGTACTTAAGTTATACTAAGTGGAGCACATAGAAGGTTAGTGTGTCTTCTTCCTCTGCCTCCACTCAAGCCTCTTCGTTACACAAGACTTCTCATTTTTCAACCAGCGGCTTTCCTATTGCTTCGATAAATTACCAAAGAGAGGACTAGCCACTTTCCCCTGACACTCTCTATGTATTGTACACTTAATAATTTAAGTTGACAAACCGTACGCAATACTAACTACAGAGAAATGAGAGAGAGAGAGAGAGAGCTTTAGCAAGTCAAAAGTTTTAGATGTACGGCAGCCTGTGGGTTTCCTTCACTTTCCTTCAACTCCTACTAATTCTCATTTGCTGAACTCAACATGAAGCGAGAAGGACGCATTTTGTATTATACGCTCCTGTTAATATGTCTCCCTTCTGTCCAAGGAATTTTAAGTGTCAAATCACACATTTTAGACGAGATTTTCTTGTATATACCTATTTGGACATATTTACGTACCTACTTAAAGCATTAAGGACAGTGTAATTACTTTAGCCAGAAGGACATACAGTATAAGTAGGTATCTATAGTTGTATGTGTATAGAAAATATTATTGTTATTAGGTTTTTTGGATGATGATTCTTTGGTGGTTGAATTTTTGCGGTTTGTTTCATGTGGTAGATACGTGAGTTGGTATAATGGGTAGGGAAAGAAAAAGGTTGCTCAATTAAGAGCAAGGGTCACAATTCACAAGAGAGACAGAGACAGATAGAAAGAGCAACCCTCGTGAAACAAAACAAAAGGGAAAGACTGTTGAGACTGGAGACAGCTATATGTGTTTATCTTTCTGTAGTATGTATAGGGTATGAAGTAGAAAATTTGGATTCGATTCGGACAGTGGGTGGGACAGTTGAGGATTGCATTGGTGTGAGGATGGGTACGTTCGTTGAGTGAGTGAAGAGTTTGGCTTATCTTGGCGATTTGAGCCTTAAGTTTAACTTGTAGTGACATCACGGAGCATCTCAACGTGACGGGGATGTCAACTTTTTCAGAAAAGCCACAATGTGTCAAGCCAATTCGGTGATTATGGCTGGACGAGAAGGAGCACGAGGCCGAGAATGAGGACAACTGACTCAAAGAGTGAGTCAAGTAAAAAGAGAGTAAAAATGTTGATCGTGAAGCAGAAGAAAATAAGAGCTTTGTGCATTTGCTCTCCACCTCTTATATGTACTTACGCGGACCTTAGACTGTTCGACTACACTCCCTCGGTCTATCTATTTGCTCTGGCTATACTAACACTAGCTCACAATTTCTTTCACTCAACTCGAGTCAACTCAACTGTGGTTTCGTTTCGTCTCACTCTCCTCTTTAGTTTACTACTTTCCCTTCCTTCCTCTCTGTTATGTTGTGTGCACTGCATGTGGACATAGCACTAGTAGTACCTTGTAGCAGACCCATTCTACTCAGTGCATACCAAGACAGACAAGACAGGATACACTACTGGGAGTAGTAGTCCTCTTAAATCCTAATCCGTAACATTCCTCTCAACATCCCACTCAACTAGTCGCCTTAATACCACTGTCTCACCAAACCAACTTTATGTCTCCTATTTAAGGATATTCTCATCCGACCTAATGTGCACACCAATGACAATCACTACCACACTCACAGTCTACCATAAAACTCAGAATAATACCATACTTTATAACTTATAATCCAAATATCACAATAAATGCCTACTCAAATCTTAATCGTTGACTAATATCATTACAATGTTTGACCAATATCAACATTATCATATTTTATCATGAGTGCCAAGTATACCTATAGTATGTATGCGCATCAATGTATCTTTGTAATGCTCCAATATTTAAACAATGTCCTAAAAGATGTAAACGATATTATAGACACCTATATTACTGAAGGGGAATACTTTTGCAGGACAGAACAATTTACCGAAAGGTGAGAATTTCGACCTCTAATTGTATTTAGTTATCTACCTACTTACACATTGGAGTAAATATCTTAGTGAAACCATATGAAACTGACAGTAAATTGAAGTAAAATCATTTTAATTGTTAACAAGCATGATCATACAGATCATTTTGGTCTCATTTCCGACCTCACCAGTCAAACCAAAGAGAAACAGTTAAACCATCACTTCTCTCTGACGAAATGATGTTTTTGAAATCTACTGCTGCCAACGGGGGCATACAATTTAATTATTTTAGAATTTTTGGCGAGTTGATGTGTTATGAAGTGTGTAAGTGATGAAAACGTAATTAAATATTAATGGGCATAATTAATTAAATTTTGTGTTGAAATATGTTTGTGGAAAGAGTAAGAATTGGCTAGGGCCTTCTTTGGAGTAAGTTTATCATGAGTTTGCATTTTGGTTTTTTGCGTCTCAGAGGATTAGATAGTAAGTTGTGAGAGTTGGTGGAAAGAAGGGGATCTACGATGGAGTATTATGTTCTTGGAGTAACTTAGGTATTTGGAAGGCGAGTTGTCTGGTGTGATACATGCATGTGTAAATTATTGAATTATTGTGTAAACTGAAGTATGGGCGAAGTGTGAAGGGAAATGTTGAACCTTCTTGATTTAAGTTTCGAAAGTAGCAAGTTCTTCTCGAATGGTTGTATATATTTTATGATGGAGAACATTTTAGTTAGAGAAAGTTATCAACTTTACGAAATTCATTCCTGATTGAGTTGTTCAAACAAGTTTTGAGTGTGAGTTTGATGAAAATACTCCTTCTCCCTAAGAGGTGTATGTATGTATCCGTGCCTCTTCCTTCCCTCTATTGTTCTCAGTGTGCAAGTAGATGTGGTTATTCTTGATGTACTCGATATCACAAATGAAATGAAACGTCTACTCACTTTCTCTGAGCCGTCTGCTCACTTATGTTCCATTTTCCAATGGGTTGGGAATTCAACGTGGAGCACGTATCTTCCCGACAGATACTCTCAAGCAAACGGGGATAATGATGTGATGTGATGCAGAAAGTTGAGGTCGAATTTTCCCAGCTTTCCATTCAGCAGCTCTGAGAATTCGCTTAGGAATGCCAATGCAAATGCACAAGATTTATAATGGTACGTTTGAAGTCTCTTTAGTTAGACGATGAGCACTACTTACTCCCAACAAAGATAACATGGCTACTTACAATTAAACCCACCGTATAGCTTGGATTATTTACGCTACCTACCGTTTTCTGTAACGTAACGTGTCATATGGTTTTCAGAAATTAAAAGTTATGCCTGCAACTCTTGACTTTCTTTATGTGAGTTTTGTATCAAGAACCACTTTCGGCAAGTTTTGAATTGACTGAGAGACCCTATAATAAATTGTAGCACTTATTTTATGGCTTCGCAAAATGTTAGATCTATTTTGGGGATGGTTTGGAAAATGGTCACCTGTAATTATGGTGCACGGTTACATTTTACTACATCGCATTTGTTTAGGGTTGATAGCAGTCCACTCTAAAGGTTTGTCAAACTTTGTTGTTCGGACTTTATATGGGTTTTGCTAGAGGAGCATGCACTATTTATTTTCACCCATATTTTCCATTTTTGATAGTAAATCATACAAGAGTTTAGAAAATGACATTTCTTTTCCTAAGTACCATTGTTTCAGCTCTCGTTTAAATTTGACCTTGTTCCTGACTATGAATTACTTAGCTTTGTGTTAAATAAAAATGTTGTAGTACCTAGTTGCAAGGAACCTTTCAATGAGAACAATATCAGATAAAATGCCACTGTGTAATAGATCCGTATCTATATTTTCTCAACTATGCCCTGTTTCGGAATTACAAGTTTCCGAATAAGTTAGCAACGTTTTCCTCCAGGAACAATCGGTTGCTACATTTTAGAAAGACATTTGTATGCTTTAGTTGCTAAGTATGCGAACACGTCTCGGCAATAGTCATTTAATATTGAGAACATAGTTCAATTTAATTGGTCATGACCATGCATGACATGACACGTTACATACACTACACTATGCTACCCACCACAATTAGAAACATACATTCATTTGCTAGTATTAATGATTAAGTAATTGCTGTCACATGAACTTAAAAGTTCATATAACTAACGTACAACTGATGAAAGGAAAAATAAGGGGATTTTAAACATTAAGTAAATCTATGTTTGGACACGCCTTTTGTGTTTTATACCTTTGACAAATGTTTACGTTCTCAATATATCTCAGCAAGAAAAGAGTTCATCATGTTAACATAACATTCTACCCTTTTTAAATCGATAACAGTTCCCTTTTTAACGTCCAGCATGACTGTGATATACTTGTTTATTCGTATCGTTATCAAATTCCAGCAAAACTAATTAAAATGACCTTTCACATGGCTCCTCATGTGTTATAGGCTATTTATATTGTTTTCTAAATTATGTAACGTAATGTAAGCGTTATCAGGTTAAGTAAATCAAACCAGCTAAACGTCAAACGTCTAAACTTGTAATTATTCCTATATTGTAAGGTCAATATGTACTGAGACAGAGTAAGTAAAAGTGAGTATTCGCATATGCTATAGAAGGAAAAAATTATTAATGTCACCATTTAGTCGAATTATACTTTCACTAGCGGATTTTTAGCTCTCTGTGAAAACTTGTAGAACATGAATTTTTGCCTCCTCGCAGTGTTACTGTATAGGGTGGCTATATATGTAGGTTCGTTTTCAAATAATGAATTGTATACATTCAATCTGTCACAGCAGTGTCCTAAAACCTTATTACTGCAGTTAGGAACAGTAATGAAACTAAAGGACTTATTGTGTACGACTGTGTATGTATCAGTTATGGTATGCCTTCCTGGTTTTGTTTTTTTTGTAGTAAAATACGTAATGTTGATAATGGCGAGCTTTCCAATTTAAACGGGAGTATAGTCTGTACCTACTGTTAGTCTTTAGCGAAACCTCCTACCCCCTTGTTTTGATAGCATCTAAGGGCAAATACGGATGCAATTTAAAAAATTTGCAAACACTGAATGTGTGTTTAATGCTTAGATAGTGCGATAGTCTAAACAAATAAGTTTCCTTTGTGAAATCATGGATTGCTATTTCTGGTGCAGAGTTAGTCTATAACTGGCTAGCGAGTGTAATAAATAGAAAAGTAATGGTTGAAATAGAGTATAGTGCAGTGAACTACATTTTATGGCCGTTTCTTACAAGAGTGGTATTTCAATAAACGATTGCCAATGTATTCCCGGATGTTGAACTATACAAGTATGTAATACAAGTCTTGTAATGCTGTAGAGCTCATGAGGGCATACTGATAAATGTATGCTACGTTGTGCTCGAAAGACTGGTAGCCGGTCTTTAGGTTCCTTGATAACCTTAACGAGATAAAATTGTGAAGCTTAAAGAGCAATTCTCGATAAAAAGACTAGGAGGGGTAATTAGTGACAAATGACAATAAAATCGGAGAAGCTTAAGTTGTAGTAAAACACATACAGAGGCAAAAAATTGCAATAATGTCACCGAGATAAGAAAGGACATGGGTATGGAAGGAGCTGCAAACAGATGACCACTTTTCTTGTTGTGACTACGAGTTGAGTAAAATTCCTATTGTTAGAGCCATAAGCTATAGAAAAGTAATTGCTTCGTTCTGCTTTCTTTCCTATATTAAACATAGTTTTCCTTGCTTAGTATTGCTGGACCTGGCATGAAACATTAGTATGTACAATAGTTAATACTCGTATGTAACATATTGTTAGTAGGTAAGACACTCTTAGATATAGCTTTTGATTCTCTTTTACAAAACTCCGGCCTTCCAACTTATTGTACCTACAGAATTATGCTTTTATGGCTAATTTATTATACTGCATCAATTTCGATGAATTAAATATGTAATAAATTGTTTTACCCCGCATACCGGTAGAATTTAATAGTCTAGTGCATAACTCCAATCTGAAAATACATGCATACAAATAATGAATTTTGGATTTTGAAATGCTTATAGACTTTACATTATTGGACTGATAATCCTGAATTTTGTCAATTCTGCAACAATAAAATCATATGATATATAAATGTATATGTATATTGTATGATATGTGATATGATGGAGCATGCAATATGTTTTAGTAAAAACAAACCTCATTTGGCTCCAACTCTCGTAATTTTCGTTTCAACAGACGAGTTGACTTGTACATTGTACCTATGGTGGTCTCCAGGTTTGTTAGAGTAGTGGCATCAAGATTACCTTGCATTTCCATGTCGAGAGTGAAGTCCGTCAGCTCATTTAGTAGTCGTTTGTCGTTAGTGATATTGTCAGCTAACAACCGGATCCGATGTTGATTTGATATGGCCATCCTAAAGGTTTCGCTTTGGAGATATCTGGTCGCGTATAAGAAATCACCCCTGAAAATCAAACGATATATATACAATATTTTATATTACATGCGTAAACAATGTTGTAATAGGGTAAAGAAAAAATTGGGGCAATGAAATAAAACTTAAAATACAAAATTAAATCAGATACATTTTGATATGAAGTAAAAAAACAGATGTAGGCAGCTTAAATGTTACTTTCTTAATGTTCTCATAATATTTGTCATACCTCTCGTTTTCAGAACAATTTTACTTATCAAAATCGTGAGGATTACCTATGTAAATGTAAGTCGAATTTAAATGATCTGCTGATAAGTATGTAGGAAAGGAAATTGATGTTAAAACTATGAGTTTTAAAAGCTTACGATGTAGAAAAGTATATTGTTTCTGTCCTATTTGTGTCTTAGTTTTAAATGTAGAATATAATTAGTAGAACTTTGTTTAATGGAAACAAGAGATATGAATACGCCAAAAATTTGAAGGCAGGCTTACTAAATACTAGCTTAAGTAACTAGCTGTGATAGGGATTGTGTTGCCCTTCTGCGATGTGCAGGGTGAAGGGACAAATATACATAAATGTTTTTGGAAGAGTTCATTGTGCATGTTGCATTGTCCATTCTTCATTATTGTCCATCCAAGTTGTGCGTTCGTTCTATGTAAAGCTTGTCTACTAAATAGTTTCTAATGTCCTGAGTTAGTGCCCTTTTGCCCTGTTCAGTCGGTCAGGCCCATGTCAGGGGAGCTGATCCCTTATGATATTGTTACCACGTATTATCTAGTGCTTCCATACTTTGTGTGGATTTAAATGAAGTGTTACGATATATACGATATATGTTATACCAAGAATGTGAACATACATGGACTATACCCAGTTTCAACTGCTAAAGGCATGAATTCCTTTACCATCATTTTTCTTATGCCAATTTCGAATCGTTGGATATGAATTTACATGTTCTTTTAAATTTCATAGAAAATGCATATCCAGGTAGACTTGCAGGATGCAAACCAGCTCATAGATGAATTCATGAGCATTTTGCGTTGGTTGGAGTCGACTTTGATAGTTCCGTGCTTTGCAATGATAGCGTGAGCTCTTGCAAACTATTTTCGTATGTATTTAGTTAATCTGCCAGGGTCTAAACAGCTAAAACTGCACACGACCCGGACGGGTTCTACCAGAACCTATTGTAAGATTGTAACTTACTAGGTAAACTTTTGAGTAGGAAGGCAGTCCTGTCTGATGATATCGTATCGTTGACGTTGAGTACCTATAATATGTACTACATATATCTAGAGGAATTATATACCCACGGGTTTCATATACTTTGTTTGACTGTTACCTTACCGTTTTTTGAAACCATAGAGCTGCCATTGCCATACATGTACCTAATTTCAGTTCCTCTGCTGAGCAAAATTGGAAACACTATCATGTTTATACTACTCTAGAGCATTACTACTAATATAAATATTTCCTTTCATTCAAGATATATACAGCAAACAAGATATACAGTTAATATTACATTGCGAACAGCAAACAGAAGCTATATATTCAATACATAAATTAATAGCAGTTGAAACATTTGTATATACTGTAGGTCATATTGTATGTATGTCCAAAATTATTGCTAACTGTTGGAAGCTTGGAAGTAGTAAGTCAAACTAAGATTTCATCTAGTAACCATTGGTATAGAGTAGAATGAAATCACCACGCCTGCGGTGAAACTTTTCAGAATTTTATTATTCGAGCATTAAGGCAAAAGCAACTAAGCTTTTCCACTTGTATGTCGAAATAGGTAGCCGGGAACACAATAATTTGACTTTGCCATGCCCACTTTTCCTAAATGTAACAACGTAACAGAGCTGTAGCTTTGTTTTGCCAAAGGCTTCAGCTCAGCTATGCTGAATTGAATGATGTCTCAGTCAGCCGTAATGTTAACATGTTCTCTATGGATTTTTTAGTGCAAAGATCTTGTAGATATTTGAAATAAAAGCTTCAGGACTTTTGGAATAATTCCAATGATATTTTCTGCTTCCTTTCCGAGATTTTCCTTAGTAGTAGGTCAAAGTATATTATGAGGTCGGTCCGCACGATGAGATGACATTAGCTCTGAACGGAAGCAACCCCTTCCTCTATCCGATCTGATTCAACTCAGTTCACTCTTTACTACTATGAAGTATGCGCGGTTATGGAATAAAGTGTACGGAGAAACACAGTAGTTTAGAACACAGACAAAAGAATGTAATGTTATTATTCACGACTGAGTAGACACGACTTCCCAAGAGTAGACAAATGCTCTTGGAGTGGACTGTGGTTTCCTGACTGCCTTCCGAGGCGGTCGACTCAAGACTGATGGTAAATGATAAGCTCTCTACTGATAACAGTTTGTGGTGTGGTCTGGTAAATGGGTGGTTGGTGGGGTGGAAATCCCCACATACTCCCCCCGCCGATATCCCTCCCCAAAGGCTGTGGTGTGGATAAAGAAGGGTTAAAAAGAGTTAAATCTCGAGCAAATATCATTTTCCTCCCATACATACAATTGTTACATACAGCATATACATTATTCGTATATTCATGTTATTATGATGCTTAGTGTAGTTTGTATAGCTAGATAGTATTACTTAGGTATATCATGTTTACAATTTGTCTTAACTTTATAAATGAATGTATGTTCTTATATAATAGTAATTATCTAAATATCAATAGTTGAATGAATTTAAACTAAAGTGAAAGAAATTTACAAA